>CM046447.1:77161624-77274124 GCA_025506515.1 Flaveria trinervia
CTTTATCACACATTTGACTGACACTCAAGAGATTGTACTTGAGATTTTCCACATGATTAACATCATCAAATTTGATTTCTCATTGGAGACAAAGCCCTTACCGATGATGTAACCCCTAGCATCATTGCCAAAAGAGACAAATCCCTTCTTTCCTTGAGAGTAGTCATGAAGAAGAGAGTTGTTCCCAGTCATATGCATAGATCCCCCACTGTCTACACACCAGATGCTACTTTGGCATGTTGAAGAACCCTGCAAAAATAAACAATTAGTTAGTTTTAGAGACCCAAACCTTTTTGGTTTTGGGCCTGGTCTCATCACTAGATGGTAAACTAACAGGTTTATTTGAAACAACAACCTGAGAGGAAGAAGATGGTGTAGAAGAGGAGTCCTTTGGCTTGGACCTCCTTTTTGTGGTTTCAACATAGGAGAATCTAGTTGGTTAACTCTACCCAACAATGTTGTACCATCATCACCAGCTGTGTCTGATTTTGTGATAAAGCTTTCAGCTCATCAGACACATTGCTAGTGGAGTTTGATAAGTTCCTATGTTGCACCTTTTTCTTTTGAGCACCCTCAGCTGTCACCTGTTTAAACCCCATCCTTTTTGGATTTCTTTAAGGACTTAAGGGTTACAGGATTTGATGTTGCTGATACAAATGTGGTCTCAAACTCAGTTTTCATTTTACCATTTTCTCATAATTCTTCTTCTTTTTGTTTGAGTCTGGAACCTCTTTTGTACCAACAATCATCTGTAAGATGATTGAACAAACCACATACTTCACATGGTTTCTTCTTCATCTTAGGTTGATCATCAACTAAGAGGGTGAAGCAACAAAGACTTGTTCTTCAATGCTTGGAAGCATTGGTTGCTTTCTTGACTACCCCTTTAGTAGTCTTCAAACTCTTTCTACTGCCAGTTTTCTTCTCTTCAGTACTGACAGCAGTTGAAGTTTGAACTTCAGGTGTTAAATCCTGCTCTCTAGTCCTTTCAGGACCTTCAGATTAACTCCTGATTTGATCAACTCATTAATCATGTGAATGTCAGCATTTGAACCATCAACATCAGCTGATAGGTTCAAGGAGGCTTGATGCTGACTGCTACT
The DNA here is from genome assembly GCA_025506515.1 of Flaveria trinervia. Classification (NCBI taxonomy): domain Eukaryota; kingdom Viridiplantae; phylum Streptophyta; class Magnoliopsida; order Asterales; family Asteraceae; genus Flaveria; species Flaveria trinervia. Next base: position 77,162,728 of record CM046447.1, read on the forward strand.
TCTGATTGTGCTGTATCAGAAGGTAGATCACACATGATGTGATGGATTGGTTATCACTCTCACCATCAGATTCTACCTCTGCTCTTGGGGTAAAATCTGTAGGTGGAGCAGTGTGATTGTAACCAATTCCAAACTTCACATTTGAAGCAGATGCTTACTAAGAAGCATTTCAAAACCTTTGCATGATTGTACCCATCTATCACACTCGACCTGGGTAACTGCAAGGGTTTCTTTGAGATCTTTGTACTTCTCTAGAAGTACTTCTTCTCTAGCCTTATCATCATTATTTGGCAATTCAGTTTATAAATCTCATCATTTTTATCTTTGAGCACAAACTTAAACTCAGCTTTGTTTTTGGAAATTATTTGTTCTAGCTCAATGTTCTTATTAATTAGAGCTACATTTGCTTCTCTAATGGAAGCAAATGCTGCTATGCATGGTTCAGACATAATTTGGCTTTTGCCTCAGAGGATACCTGTGATACCTGTGGTGTAGAGGCATTAGAAAATGAAGTATCAGCAGACTCCAAAGCCATAAGAGCTAGATTCCCAAAAGGACTGTCACCACCATGTTGACCAGCACCTGAGAACAGTTGGTCATGACCAGACAAGTCATCTGGTAAACTGCTCCAGTCAACAACTCCTGGGGTGAAGAAGCTGTGTTGTTGAGGTTGAGCTTGTTGATGAGATTGGGAAGGCTGAGGTTCTGGTAGTGCATGAGGTTGTGGTGTCATAGGAACTTGAACTTGATTTGACTGTGGCATGTAATACAACAAGGGTACGGATATGGCATTTGACCCTGAGAACAAAATATGCCGGAGATTGTTGTTGAGGATGATGACTAAAGGTGACAGGATGTTGCCCTCTGTGTTGTTGACTATTGCCAGGAAAAGTCACAAAGGGTGCAGTGGAGTTAGATCCAGTTGATCTACACTCTCTTGCAAAGTGTCCAAGCCTTTGGCATTTGTGACACCTCAACTTGCTCTTGTCAAAACCAACTTTGGTTTTGCCAGAGAGTCCTGGGAATTTTCTGGCCATTTGGCTCAAAATATCCATCTCTTCTAAGTCATCATCAGCAATCCCCTTGAGATCATCATAATGAAACATAGATTGTCATTATTACACCCAGTAAACTGACCATCAATACTCACAAATGCAGAATCAGAAGTGCTTGAAGAGAAATTAATATGCTCATCATACTGGCATTCAGATGAAGCATATTCTGACTCATGACCCACCAAGGCAGTGTTGCCTTGTACAAAGTCTTCAGTGAGCTTTCCAGATGAAGACAGCTTTCTCTTCTGTTCTATCTCTCTCTCAAAAGTGAGCAGTTTCCCATGGAGTTGGTGAGAGATAGTTTTCCAAACTTGCACTGGAGCGTAGGACAATAGTATATGTGTCCCATCTCTCAGGCAGTGATCTGAGAAATCTGTTATTCATCTGAATATTGGTGTATTCAAGTTTGACCATTTTTAGTTCAGAGATCAAACAAGAGAACCGCTCATATTGTTGAGTCAGTGTCTCACCCTTTCTATGAGAGAATGTCTCATATTGTTGGGCAAGAATTTCTCTATTATTTGCCAAGCCTCATCTGTTCCTCCAAATTGTTCTTTCAAGGCAATCCAGAGGTCATGGGCAGTTTCATGATGCATTAGCCCAGAATAGATTTCATTTGGCAGTGCCATGGCCAGAATTCCATGGGCTTTTGCATCAATTTCAAGCAACTTCTTATCCTCATCTGAGTATTGCTCCCTCCTCTTCGGACCATTTGATTGGTTTCCGGGTTATTCACCATAGGCTTGTGTGGACCATGTACCACTGATGTCCAACACCCTGCGCTGTTAACAGACAGGTGATGGAGCATACGTCTTTGCCATATGTTATACTCATTCCTAACCAGCATAGGTGGCTTGGTTGAGGAACCAGTATTGTGAGGATCATTGGAAGGAGTAGTCATTTTCAGTTCAAAAACAATTTAGTTCAAGCTTTTAAAAGTTTTAGACAGACCACAACAAACTCAATGAGAATCAAGAAAAGATCTCAGATGAATGAGCAGAAATACAGAAAATTCAATCTCTATAACCGTTTCTTGCAAAAACAAAAGCTATTCAATCAACTTAGATCTTGAATAGCAGTTTCAATGATCAATTATTAGATCGATCAATGATTAACCTGGCTCTGATACCATTTGACAGGATCAGCGATCACACGTTTGATGTATTAGGATACAAAGCATCGGAATACAAACTAGAATTAGACAAATTGTAGCAGCAATCGATACTTGTAAGCATTAATCGCATACGGTTATAGGGAGAGAAGATATATTTCTGATTTCAAGGAATGTTTATAGATGTAGAATATTTCTAATCAAATCAATCGTTCATTCCATTCATCCACCATGGTTACAATAAGTTGTCACTCCTTATATAGAGTGCAACAATCACTGCTGTTATCACGGAAAGTGACAACTGGCAGATCTAATACAAACATAACTAATTCTTAACAAACTACTGAAATGTTCACAACTACTGAGAACATATCAGCATGTTAAGTACAAAATATAAAACTACTGAACTACAACGACTGAAGAACAAGCTCTTCAGTCGTTTTACAAAACTACTGAAACATAAAAATATAAAACTACTGATATCACAACTACTGAAGAAGTACTCTTCAGCAGTTGTGACAAACTACTGAGGCTTCGGTACTTGATCTTCAGACTTTGACCTTCAGGTGTTTCATCAGCTGATGACTTCAGTAGATATCATCAGCTGATGTCTTCAGTCAATGTCTTCAGACCTTGTACATCAGTTGTTGATCTTCAGCACTTGTAAACTCTTCAGCTGTTGTACTTCAGTACTTTGGTCTTTCAGCTTCAGCACTTGTGTTCTTCAGCTGTTGTACTTCAGCACTTTGGTTCTTCAGCTGTTGAGGTCTTCAGCACTTGATCTTCAGCTGTTGAAGTCTTCAGCACTTGTCAAACTACTGATGAGGCTTTCAGCAGTTGTTGTGATACCATGTGGGACTTAGAGGTTTTCTGATCTTGGCTCATTGGTTCTTTTGGTCCAACAGCAGGTGAGATGTGGAGGCTAAAGTGATCAAGATGGAGTGTAGAAACGGGCCCGGAACGAGTTGGAGCAGGAAATGTTTAGAAGAGAAAAAGTTGAATTGGAATTAGGCTCCACCGTACCTTACGGTGGTAGCCACCGTAAGGTACGGTGGCCTGGAAAAACACAAAAGTTCCACCGTTGATCAGAGGGAATCTACCGTACTTGTTTGATTTCCACCGTACCTTACGGTGGCCACCGTAAGGTACGGTGGACTCTGACGGATTATCTTCAATTCTCATTAAAACCAACTTAAAGGGGCCTTGGGAGTTACTTTTTTGATTATCTCTTGGAGTGCAAAGGTCTAGGACGATTTTGGGGGGAGCTTGAAGAACAATATTTTGAGGTTTCTAATCATCATTTTTTTTATCATCTTAAATCAACATGAATTCCGGATTTGATATTATGATTATGTTTCAAACAATGATTGGCTAATTTTCTTGTGTTTCTCCTTGGATTGTAAGGATTCTCTTTGATGTTTGTTTATGTTTAATCATTGTCGGGATAGTAATTTGATTGTATGATATATTGCTATGATGTGTTTATGATTGGGTGTAATCGATTATATTGTTTGCTTGCTTGATCCTATCTACACGTTCTTGGTGCCATAGGCAATCATGATATAGTGGAAGGGTCTTGGGTTGGATTAATGATATAATACTGATCATCAGAAGATAACCTTGCGTTTATTGTAATCCAAGTACTTTGTCTCCTTTTATCACACACAATCACATTCACATGAACTATGTCTATGTAGTTCTTCCCAATTTAAATATAAACAACATCACTTGTGAATTCCTGAAAACCAGGGGAAGCATTGTTTTGATTATGATATATTGAATTGTTAATGTTCGTTGTCTTATTGCTTAGTTATAAACCAAACCACCAGCATCTTGAATTTACTTTTATTAGTGTTAAGTTAATCATCTAGTTACAAAGCTATCTAGTTACATACGATCCACAAACTCCTCGTGTTCGATACCCTGCTTACTACTATCTATGGGTGTATTTAGGATTAAATTTACGTGAGACCTCGACTTCACGTCATTAGGATCATGTTAGAATGATTATGGATGATGTTGTTGTGTTAGAAGGTGTAATTGAGTTGTATGGATGCTTGGTTGATCATGTATGAAGTATAGATTTTGATGATCATAAATGATGATGAATTATAGTTAGTGATTAGGAGATCATGATTGGGTTTGAAATTTGGTTGTCACTATATCTGCTAGTAATGTGGTTATGATTGTCATACACACATGCGAATCTGAGGCCCCTACTTAGTAGGATTGGCAGGCTTAGGATGTGAGGTCGTGGGTGACTTCACATGGCATGTAGTGCATGATTAGACTTCACGTATGAATTGTTTGATGTGATGTATTTATAATATTTGAGCATGATGATTACTTGAGATTTGCATGAGTGTATGATGATCTAATGTGGTATGATGACCTAGGTAGAACTTGGGTTGATGATGTGATGCACGTGGATAACTTACATGATATTCATGTATGATAAGTTGATTTGCATGATTAAACAATATTTCATCTAATATGCCACCAACGGGTCAACTAGGTTAACCTAGGGTTATTAAGTTTTCTGTGTACATGTACTTATGTACTTGTGTGTTCTAGGTAACCTTTGAAGGGTTGTATTTGCATCTATCATGAGTCTCTTTATTCATTATCATTATACACCAGGTGAGTTCATGCCCCTTTATTTTTATAAACCTTCTTCTGGGGGAGGTAGCATACTTGTACTCAAAAGCTATTTTATTATTATAAGTGGTGTATGTTTTAACATAGTGCTTAATACCTTGAAAAGTCCTCACACTTTCGGATCGTTAATAACGGTAACTAGCGGGAAATCTTGGGTAGTACTACTGGGTGTGATGAGCCCCACCTGTGCGACTCGAGGTCAAACAGGTGCAATATTGTCCTAAACACAGACATCGTCACAACCTGGTAAGTCGTGACGGGAGGCAACAAACGCAACACAGTCAGCTTCGATCGTGAAATCAGTATGTTTAATACTTGTGAATATAGACTAGCTATCTATTTCAACACACTTCTTATGCTATGCATTTGTTAATATTTATGATAAACACAAACTCTTGAACTCACCAACCATTGTGTTGACATTTTTAGTATGCTATTCTAATGTCGTTAACTTAGCTTGCCATTAGGAGCACAACACGGGTTCAGCATGTATCCTAAGGCTTTATTTCATAGACATATCTGTTTGTCTTTTATGTATGGGTTTTAAACATTGGGATGGCATGTGTTTGCCATATTATGTATTTATTTACTTTGGGTTTGTCTTATTTACAAAACGCTTCCGCATGGTTTTTAAACGTTTAAACTTTGGTTGGTTTGTTTTGAATGTGGCATATAGTGTCGTTCTGAGTAAGACTCTGCATGTGGATTTTGAGGGTGTGACATTTTTTATTGCTAGAAAGTTGTTCTTTTCTTTGAAGGATGAACATCAGTGGATGTCTTTTCCTTCAATTTTGGCTTTTGTTTTTGTTCAAACTTCTTTAGTTTTGAAGCTTTTTCATAATCAGTAGATTGTGTGTCTGATTTAGATTTATCTAATTGTTTCTTCTTTGTGCCTTTTTTCTTGTTCTTTTTGTTGAAATAACATTCCTGGGTTGAATGGTTATTTTTGTTGCAGATAGCACAGTGTTTGTTGAAGTAGCAGTTAGATGTCCTGTGATTGTTCATATTGCAAATAGAACAATAACTACTGAACTAACAATCCTCAGTATTATGATTTTTCATGTCACACCATTTGCAATACATCTCATCTGATTCTTTGTGAGAATCATTTAATTTTTGATGATTTGCTAACTTCTGATGCTTTGCATCCTTTTTTAACTTTGAAGTTGATTCTTTCTTTTCCGGTTGGAGCAGCTTTTGTTTGTTTGTTGCTGAATTCCTCTTCCATAGATCATTTACTGAATCAGTATTAACTTCTACTGAAGAGGTTTTCTTCTTCCGTAGATCTGGTTCTGAAGAAAGGTTCTTCTTCCGCTGATGATCAGCTGAAAGCCTTTTCTTTTCACTACAAAAAAGTGCCATTTAGTGGCACACGTTTTTGTGGTATTTAAATTTTGGGCCACTAATATATAGTTTTAGTGGCACTTTGTGTGTGCCGTATTTATTGACCTATATATTTAGTCACATTTATCATCTATGCTTCAAAATTAAGGTTTTATTGGCACTTTATTATGCCATACTTCCATGTTATATAATTTTATGCCACTAATCAATCCAATACTATTAACCCTCAAATTTTCCTTAAAAAACTTTTAGTGGCACATATTTTTATTAAAAAAACTCAAATCCAAACAAATCCCACCAAAAATTTCATTAAATTAAAACTAAGGTTTTTTTTATTAACCTAACCAAATTCCTTTCGAGAGTCTTCTGGGAAGCCCATCTCCCTTCATAACCCCAAATTCCTCTCAAGAGTTTTGCACGATGCCCATATCCCCTCATAACCCCTTAACCGCAATTTGAATTCGTTTAGAGGTAATTAGAAATTTGAATCCATTTAAAGGTGAATTCAATCTCAATCAACCGCAATTAGTGTCGGCTTTCTCATCTCGATCAAGAATTTTGTACCGACGATTGGGTTCTTCATCTCGATCAACATAAGTCTCGGACCTGTTTGAAGTTAATTCGATCATGTTGTTTAATGTAATTTTTCATTTAGTAATGGTTGATTTAGACTCAGTTGTGGTGGGATTTCTCTGGTTCTTCATCTCGATCAAGAACTACACGATTTGTTTCTGATTGGTTTTAATCTTAACTGGTAAACACCTCTCTTGTTGATAATTCTAATAGTTTTGAATCAATAAAGAATTATTCTTTAGACATGTATAAGCCTTTCAAGGAATCTATTTTATAATCAATAAAGAATAATAAAGAATAATAAAGAATAATCCTTTATATAGCCTTTCAACACGGTTCCTAAGCATATAAAGGATTATAATCAAGGGAAGTTACATTTTATGTTGAGTGATAATTGATATGAAAAATGATATTAAGAATGTAATGAAGAAACTATTGATGATAAGTTGTTTCAATTTAGGTTGATTATGCAAGCATTTGGTGTAGGATGTGGGTTGATATGTAGAAAAGATATAAAAAAGGTTTTAGAATAATAAGGTAGAATGGCCAACAAATAACTAATTTTATACTAACTGTAATTGTTTATTTTAGTTTTGCACTTAGTAATGAATCAATTTGACTTAATTTATGTTAATTGTTGTATTTGATCACCGTTCATCAATATTCGAAAGTTGAAAGTTGGTTGTTTAATGCAGTTTTGCGTTTGTAGGATTCTTAGCATTTGAAAGTTCTGTCCTCCACGGTATTCATCGCTGCAAGTATGTTCCTCATTCTTTTATTTCATTAACGTTACTCTGCTCAGAAGTTCAATTCCAAGATCATCACTAGTCAACTGTGAACCCTGTTAGATTTCAGGTACTTTTTCAATTTTCTTCATCATAGTAACATTGAACTATTGATGGCATTATTTTTGTTGGTCTTATTAAGGTACATGATTGTTATTATATTACATTACAACAATTTATGTGCTATTTGTAAATTGACTTCAAAGTATTACTGGTATGAAATTGTTTATCAAACAAACTTCCATAAATAGGTATAAGATATCACAAGGATAATATGCCTAATAATTGGCACACTATAACTGTTGGTTTGGTGTTTCATGCTATATGTGGTTAAATCAATAATCGTTATGATTACCTTCAATATTAATATTTTAAAGACAAAATACGGATTGCTATATGACAATATATTACTGCAAATCCATATAGCATCTTAAAATAAAACATTGAATTTCAATTGATAATGAACACTTTTGATCGAGTTACACTTTCAATGATAAAGACAAAATACGGATTGCTATATGACATATATTACTGCAAATCCATATAGCATCTTAAAATAAAACATTGAATTTCAATTGATAATGAACACTTTTGATCGAGTTACACTTTCAATTGATAAAGACAAAATACGGATTGCTATATGACAATATATTACTGCAAATCCACAACGGTTGTATCGACTAGCACACCCAATAATGAGGAAATGCATGATTTGTTGAATGATGCTATTGAACCGGATGGTGGAAATGGAGTGGAAGTACATGAGAATGCTTCAAACAATAGTTGGGAGATGAATAATAAATGAAGCAAGGTTGATGACCTCGTCAAGGAAGTTGAAGAAAAGGTGTACCCGAATTGCAAATTCAACAAATTATCTTGTGTCGTGCATTTATATCATTTAAAATGTTTCTCTATGTTGAGTAACAAATCTTTCTCTATGTTGTTAGAATTTCTATTCGAATTGTTACCCAAAGGAAATTTGTTACCCAAAACAACCCAACAAGTGAAAAAAATATTGTCCAACTTGGGTTTAGGGTATGAAAAAATCCACTCATGTCCCAATGGTTGCTTGTTGTTTTGGGATGACAAGAAGAATTGAAGGATTTATGGGATGATGGAGTTAATACATTTGATGCATCAACTAAAGAATACTTCCAGTTAAAGGCTTCTATAATTTCTACCATATTGGACTTTCCAGGTTATGCCAATTTGTCTAGGTGGAGCACTAAAGGAGAACTTGCATGTCCTGTATGTGGTTTTGGTACTGATTCCAAATGGCTAACTAATGGAAGAAAATGGTGTTACATGTATCATCGGAGGTGGCTTCCATCTGACCATCATTGGCGATCTGACAGTAGATCCTTTGTTGGACGCCAAGAATTTAGAACTGCTCCTATTCCTCCTTCTGGAGATGAACTTCTACAACAATTGGATGCCATGGAATTCTTATGGATAATAATGGTCGTGGTCCATGGAAAAAGAAAAGTATTTTTTTATGTTGCCATATTGGGAGCATTTGTTGTTGCGTCACCATCTTGATGTGATGCAAATTGAAAAGAATGTTTGTGACAACATAGTTGGCACGTTTTTAGGACAAGAAGGAAGTCAAAAGATAACTATAAACAAGACTTGACTTACAAGAAATGGGTATAGAAAAGAAACTCATCACAAAGAACGACCTAGAAGTAATATCACTTCATGCCAAAAGCTGCTATCAAATGACACGCAAATGAGGTGAAAATGGACTGAATTTTTAAATACACTCAAGTCAATCAACCTCCTGTTGAATTTCACAAATATTTCTCGATGTGTACAATTAAATGAGTGTAAACTAATTGGGAGAAAAACTGTTGGACCAAAAGAACCAATGAGCCAAGATCAGAAAACCTCTAAGTCCCACACGGTATCACAACAACTGCTGAAAGCCTCATCAGTAGTTTGACAAGTGCTGAAGACTTCAACAGCTGAAGATCAAGTGCTGAAGACCTTAACAGCTGAAGAACCAAAGTGCTGAAGTACAACAGCTGAAGAACACAAGTGCTGAAGCTGAAAGACCAAAGTACTGAAGTACAACAGCTGAAGAGTTCAAGTGCTGAAGATCAACAACTGATGTACAAAGTCTGAAGACAAAGACTGAAGAATCAGCTGATGATATCTACTGAAGTCATCAGCTGATGAAACGCCTGAAGGTCAAAGTCTGAAGATCAAGTACTGAAGCCTCAGTAGTTTGTCACAACTGCTGAAGAGTACTTCTTCAGTAGTTGTGATATCAGTAGTTTTATTTTCTTTGTTTCAGTAGTTTTGTAAAACGACTGAAGAGCTTGTTCTTCAGTCGTTGTAGTTTCAGTAGTTTTATATTTTGTACTTAACTTGCTGATATGTTCTCAGTAGTTGTGAACATTTCAGTAGTTTGTTAAGAATTAGTTATTTCTGTATTGGATCTGCCAGTTGTCACTTTCCGTGATAACAGCAGTGACTGTTGCACTCTATATAAGGAGTGACAACCTATTGTAAGCTGAATGAAATGATGAATTGAATGGAATGAATGATTGATTCGATTAGAAATATTCTTCATATAAACATTCCCAGAAATCAGAAATACATATTCTCTCTCAATAACTGTATGCGATCTTAATGCTCACATATATCGTAGCTTGCTACAATTTGTCTAATTCGTGTTTGTATTCCGCTGCGTTATATTCTGTTACATCAAACTTGTGATCACTGATCCTGTCAAATGGTATCAGAGCAGGTTAATCATTGATCGATCTAATAATTGATCATTGAAACTGCTATTCAAGATCCAAGTTTGATTGAATAGCTTTTGTTTTTGCAAGAACGGTTATAGAGATTGAATTTTTCTGTATTTCTGCTCATTCATCCTGAGATCTTTTCTTGGTTCTCATTGAGTTTGTTGTGGTTTGTCTAAAATTTTTTTAACTTGAACTAAACTGTTTTTGAACTGAAAATGACCACTCCCTCCAATGATCCTCACAATACTGGTTCCTCAACCAAGCCTCCTATGCTGGTTAGGAATGAGTATAACATATGGCAAAGACGTATGCTCCATCACCTGTCTGTTAACAGCGCAGGGTGTTGGACATCAGTGGTACATGGTCCACACAAGCCTATGGTGAATAACCCGGAAACCAATCAAATGGTTCCGAAGAGGAGGGAGCAATACTCAGATGAGGATAAAAGTTGCTTGAGATTGATGCAAAAGCCCATGGAATTCTGGCCATGGCTTTGCCCAATGAAATCTATTCTGGGCTAATGCATCATGAAACTGCCCATGACCTCTGGATTGCTTTGAAAGAACAATTTGGAGGAACAGATGAGGTCTTGGCAAATAATAGAGAAATTCTTGCCCAACAATATGAGACATTCTCTCATAGAAAGGGTGAGACACTGACTCAACAATATGAGCGGTTTTCTTGTTTGATCTCTGAACTAAAAATGGTCAAACTTGAATACACCAATATTCAGATGAATAACAGATTTCTCAGATCACTGCCTGAGAGATGGGACACATATACTATTGTCCTACGCTCCAGTGCAAGTTTGGACAAACTATCTCTCACCCAACTCCATGGGAAATTGCTCACTTTTGAGAGAGAGATAGAACAGAAGAGAAAGCTGTCTTCATCTGGAAAGCTCACTGAAGACTTTATACAAGGCAACACTGCCTTGGTGGGTCATGAGTCAGAATATGCTTCATCTGAATGCCAGTATGATGAGCATATTAATTTCTCTTCGAGCACTTCTAATTCTGCATTTGTAAGTGTTGATGGTCAGTTTACTGGAGGTAATAATGACAATTTATGTTTCATTATGGATGATCTCAAGGGGATTGCTGATGATGACTTAGAAGAGATGGATATTTTGAGCCAAATGGCCTTGATAATATCAGATCTCAGAAGTTCTACAAAAGAACTGGAAGAAAATTCCCAGGACTCTCTGGCAAAACCAAAGTTGGTTTTGACAAGAGCAAGTTGAGGTGTCACAAATGCCAACGGCTTGGACACTTTGCAAGAGAGTGTAGATCAACTGGATCAAACTCTACTGCACCCTTTGTGACTTTTCCTGGCAACAGTCAACAAAACAGAGGGCAACATCCTGTCACATCTAGTCATCATCCTCAACAACAATCTCCGGCATATTTTGTTCCTCAGGGTCAAATGCCTTATCAGTACCTTGTTATTACATGCCACAGTCAAGTCAAGTTCAAGTTCCTATGACACCACAACCTCATGCATTACCAGAACCTCAGCCTTCCTATCTCATCAACAACCTTCATCTCAACAACACAGCTTCTTCACCCCAGGAGTTGTTGACTGGAGCAGTTTACCAGATGACTTGTCTGGTCATGATCAACTGTTCTCAGGTGCTGGTCAACATGGTGGTGACAGTCCCTTTGGGAATCTAGCTCTTATGGCTTTGGAGTCTGCTGATACTTCATCTCCAATGCCTCTACACCTCAGGTATCACAGGTATCCTCTGAGGCAAAAGCCAAATATGTTCTGAACAATGCATAGCAGCATTTGCTTCCATTAGAGAAGCAAATGTAGCTTTAATTAATAAGAACATTGAGCTAGAACAAGTAATTTCCAAAAACAAAGCTGAGTTTGAGTTTGTGCTCAAAGATAAAAATGATGAGTTTTATAAACTGAATTGCAAAATAATTGATGATAAGGCTAGAGAAGATGTACTTTTAGAGAAGTACAAAGATCTCAAAGAAACCCTTGCAGTTACCCAGGTCGAGTGTGATAGATGGGTACAATCATGCAAAGGTTTTGAAATGCTTCTTAGTAAGCAATCTGCTTCAAATGTGAAGTTTGGAATTGGTTACAATCACACTGCTCCACCTACAGATTTTACCCCAAGAGCAGAGGTAGAATCTGATGGTGAGAGTGATAACCAATCCATCAAGTCATGTGATCTACCTTCTGATACAGCACAATCAGAAGTAGCAGTCAGTATCAAGTCCTCTTGAACCTATCAGCTGATGTTGATGGTCCAATGCTGACATTCACATGATCAATAAGTTGATCAACTCAGGAGTCAATCCTGAAGGTCCTGAAAGGACTGGAGAGCAGGATTCAACTCCTGAAGTTCAAACTTCAACTGCTGTCAGTACTGAAGAGAAGAAAACTGGCAGTAGAAAGAGTTTGAAGACTACTAAAGATGCTGTCAAGAAAAGCAACCAATGCTTCACCATCTTTAGTTGATGATCAACCTAAGATGAAGAAGAAACCATGTGAAGTATGTGGTTTGTTCAATCATCTTACAGATGATTGTTGGTACAAAAGAGGTTCCAAACTCAAACAAAAGGAAGAAATTAATGAGAAAATGGTAAAAATGAAAACTGAGTTTGAGACCACATTTGTATCAGCAACATCAAATCCTGTAACCCTTAAGTCCTTAAAGCAATCCAAAAAGGAAGGAGTTAAACAGGTGACAGCTGAGGGTGCTCAAAAGAAGAAGGTGCAACATAGGACCTTATCTAACTCCACTAGCAATGTGTCTGATGAGCTGAAAGCTTTATCACAAAATCAGACACAGCTGGTGATGATGGTACAACATCTGTTGGGTAGAGTTAACCACTAGATTCTCCTATGTTGAAACCACAGAAAAGGAGGTCTAAGCCAAAGGACTCCTCTTCTGCACCATCTTCTTCCTCTCAGGCTGTTGTTACAAATAAACATGCTAGTTTACCATCTATTGAGAGACCAGGCCCAAAACCAAAAAGGTTTGGGTCTCTAAAACTAACTGATTGTTTATTATTGCAGGGTTCTTCAACATGCCAAAATAGCATCTGGTATGTAGACAGTGGGGGATCTATGCACATGACTGGGAACATCTCTCTTCTTCATGACTACTCTCAAGGAAAGAAGGGATTTGTCTCTTTTGGCAATGATGCTAGGGGTTACATCATCGGTAAGGGCTTTGTCTCCAATGGAGAAATCAAATTTGATGATGTTAATCATGTGGAAAATCTCAAGTACCTCTTGAGTGTCAGTCAAATGTGTGATAAAGGCCATGTTGCCCTTTTCACAAGTCAAAACTGTAGGATTCTGTCATCCAAAGTTTTGCCCTTGATTGACAAGGTGTTGGATGATCACACTCTCCTGAAAGCCAACAGGACAGGAAGAGTGTATGCCTTAGATCTCTCTAAGAAGATAGATCTCAAAGGCAATCCTTGCCTATTTTCCAAAGCCTCTTTTCAAGAATCTAAACTATGGCACAGGAGGCTTGGTCATGTTAATCTCAAAAACATGAATCAGCTTAGCCACAATAGTTTAGTCAGAGGCTTACCAATAAAGGAGTTCCACTGTGATGAAATTGCACTGCTTGTTTAAAAGGAAAACAGCACAAGGTCTCTTTCCTATTGAAGTGTCAAGTCCACTGCCTGCTTGCAATTACTGCATATGGATCTATTTGGTCCTGTGAGAGTAATGAGCATGGCAAAGAAGAAATACTGTCTGGTAATTGTGGATGATTACTCCAGATTTGTATGGACTTTCTTTCTACATTCAAAGGATGAGGCTGCTCAGAAGATTATCCACTTTGTGCTGTACATTGAGAAGCAGTATTCCCTTCCAGTCAAGTGTATTAGGAGTGATAATGGAACTGAGTTCAGAAATCATACACTTGATGACTTCTATCTCTCAAAGGGAATCAAAAGGCAGTTCAGCATTCCAAGGACTCCGGAACAAAATGGAGTAGTGGAGAGAAAGAACAGGACCCTCATTGAAGCTGCAAGGTCCATGCTGGCTGACTCAGGTTTGCCATTGACCTTTTGGGCCGAAGCTGTCAACACAGCTTGTTATGTGCAAAATAGAGTTTAGTAAATCAGAGGTTGATGAAGACTCCATATGAAGTTCTCCATCATTTGGCTCCTCTGATTTCATTTTTCAAAGCTTTTGGGTGTCCCTGTTTTATTCTCAACACAAGGATCAACTCCACAAATTTGATCCTAAGGTGGATGCAGGATACTTTGTTGGTTATTCATCTACTTGCAAAGCATACAGAGTCTTCAACTGCAGAACAAAGATGGTTGAAGAAACTCTACATGTTAAGTTTAATGAATCTCCAAAGGACAAGATTCCACAAAGTCCTGTGGAGTTATTTGATTTGGACATACTGCAATATGTTCCCTATCAAACTCCTGCTGTTGCTCCTGTCAACAGTTCACCACCTGGTGGTACTGCTGATGATGATGATGATTGCAGTACTCACCTCTTCAGGTTTAGTGATCAGCTGCCTGATTCAACTAGACCTGATGTTCCTGTAGCGCCAGTAGCACCATCCACAACAATGCTGATGAGATTTCTTCGAATTCAACTTCCTTTGAATTACCATCCACTGATTGGTTTCAAGGAAATGATTCACCATCACCATCTGTTGCTGCTGAACGGCTACAAACACTTGCACAGATCTCATTGTGTATCAAGATCTGAAGAATCACCCCATGTCTCAAATCATTGGTGATATCACTGCTGGAGTATCAACAAGAAGTCAATTGTCAAATTTCTGCTTCTATGCTCTCTTCATCAGTCAGCAAGAGCCAAAGAATTATCACATTGCTTTAAAAGACAATGGATGGGTTGATGCCATGCAGCTTGAGCTTCTTCAGTTCAAGAAACAGCAAGTGTGGGAACTGGTTCCTCTACCCCCAGGTAAGTGTGCAATAGGCACTAAATGGGTGTTTAGGAACAAAACTGATGAAAATGGGCTTATTGTTAAGAACAAGGCCAGACTGGTTGTTCAGGGGTTTGCACAAGAAGAAGGTATTGATTATGATGAAACCTTTGCCCCTGTAGCCAGACTGGAAGCAATTCGATTGTTTTAGCTTATGCTGCTTATCAAAAACTTAAAGTCTTTCAAATGGATGTCAAAAGTGCATTTTTGTATGGAAAAGTTAAAGAAGAGGTTTATGTATGTCAACCTCCAGGCTTTGAGGACAATAAACATCCTAATTGGGTGTATAAGCTTGATAAAGCTCTTTATGGGTTAAAACAAGCTCCCAGAGCCTGGTATGAGACATTGTCAAACTTTCTTGGGAAAACAATTTCACTAGAGGCTCCATTGACAAGACTTTATTTATTAAGAAAGCTGGGCAGCATAATCTACTTGTTCAAATTTATGTAGATGATATTATTTTTGCATCCTCTGATCCAAAGTTGTGTGATGCCTTTACAAAGTTGATGCAAAGAAGTTTGAAATGAGTGCCATGGGAGAATTACAGTTCTTTCTGGGGTTGCAAATCAAACAAAAGGCTGATGGAATTTTTATTCATCAATCCAAATATACAAAAGATCTTTTGCAAAAGTTGATTTACAAAACTGTAAGCCCTGTTCTACTCCCATGAGCAGCACCACACAACTGGACTCAGATCAGAAAGGTAAAGTGGTTGATGAAACACTTTACAGATGTATGATTGGGTCCTTGATGTATTTAACAGCTTCTAGACCAGATATTATGTTTGCTACATGTGTTTGTGCTAGATTTCAGGCTGCACCTAAAGAGTCTCATCTGATTGCAGTCAAGAGGATCTTTAGATATCTGCAAGGCACTCCATCTCTAGGTTTATGGTATTCTACCAGACATTCTGGTAAATTAGTTGCTTTTTCTGACAGTGACTATGCAGGGTGTAAGTTGACCAGGAAATCAACTTCTGGTGGATGTCAATTCTAGGCAACTGCTTGATTTCTTGGCAGAGCAAGAAACAGACCTCAGTTGCTACATCCACTGCGGAAGCAGAGTACATTGCTGCTGCAAGCTGTACATCTCAGGTACTCTGGCTTCAAAACCAACTTTTGGATTATGGCATTACAGAGACTAAGACTCCATTGTTAATGGATAGTGCTTCAGCTCTTTGCATTGTCAAAAATCCAGTCCAGCACTCTAGGACCAAACATATAGAGATCAGACATCATTTTATAAGGGATTGTTTTGAAAAGGTCTGATTGATCCTAAGTTTGTGCCAGTGCTGATGAGCTTGCAGACATTTTTACTAAGCCTTTGGATAGTTCACTTTCCAAAACCTGGTGTTAAGGCTTGGTATGCTGCAGCTAGAATAGGTGACAACTACTGATGATCTCAGTAATTCATACTGATGATCATGAGTGCCTGTCACATATAAGTACTGATGAGCTCTTTTAACCTCAGTAGTTTTTATAACTACTGAAGGCTAAAATGTCTCACAAGTACTGTACTTCATCTGCTCTAAACTACTGAAGTAGTTACAACTACTGATGCAGTCATAACTACTGCAATCAGTAAAAACAGATAAGTACTGATGTCCTATGAAACAACTGAAATCAGCCAAAGACTGATGAATGTGTTGAGGACAGTTTGAAACAGCTGAAAAGCTAAGAATTGACGAAAACAGCTGAAGAGAACTTTCTCTTCAGTCGTTTGTACAACTGCTGTTTCATTTTAAACAACTGAAGCAAAACCACGTCTTCAGTAGTTTTTATAACTACTGATGACAATACCAAGTCTTCAGTTGTTTACAACAGCTGATGACAAAACCACTGTCTTCAGTAGTTTCATAACTACTGATGACAAACACCATGTCCTCAGTTTTTTCATCCTGAAGTCAAAACCACGGTCTTCAGTAGTTTTCTAAACTACTGATGCCTAACACCGCGACTTCAGCTGTTTCAACGTCTGAAAGGATAATACCATGTCAACGGTCGTTTAAAACTACTGATGACTAACACCACATCCTTCAGTCGTTTCCTCACCCGTACCCTATAAATACCCTTAACCTGAGCTCTCCATGCTTTATCTTCTTCAAACCTAACGTTCCTCTCCAAAAAATTTCCATGGCGTCTATGCAAATTAAACCGCGACACAACTGTGTTGCCTACCTCACAAAATCGCCGATCTGGACTAAGTTCGATACTGCTATCGATCTTATGGTCAGTCCCAATACAACAAGGCATTCCTTCTGAACCCCGTTTACATACCGAATCCTTGAACCAATTTTGGATGAACGTTAATGTTACAACTGAGGGAGAGCAACACACGATCCCTCCGGTCAGTCGTCAACCACAAAGAAGTAGTGATTACTCCTGCAACAATCCGTAAAATTCTTCAACTGAGTGCTACCTCTCCTGCTGGATATCCGAAGGGCACCATAGATCTATCATTTGCTCAGCATGGATATCAAGGTGATCTCACTGCCACCACCATCAAGAAGAAACATTTAATGACGCTGAGCGCCTGATCTTTCACATGGTCAATGTATGTTTGGCCCTAAGACATCGTCTTGGGATCAAATGTCCACCAAATGGCAGCAGGTAATGTATTCTATCCTTGAGCAACAACCACTGAATTTTTCAGAATTAATATTTTCAGAGCTCAAAGATATGGCTCAAAAACTAACTGCCAACCGTTGGATACTCTATCCACGGTTCATAATGGCCATTATAATAGACCAGCTTAATGCTGAGGGACTTGTTGGCTTGGGAGTCCCTGCTACGGCTGTTTTGCCAGAAGTATACTCCCGGCACAACTCTGACCGGACACTCAAACTGGCTGCCAAGCTGCGAAAACCCACGCAGCTGGAACCCACAGCCACCACCCAAATCCAATGTCCCCACCAAACCCACCAAAAAGAAACCCAAAATGGCTACTCAGGGAATTGAGTCCCCTGAGGATGCTCCTGCACAACAAACGCAGGATATATCCACTAGTCCAAACCCCTAGTGGATACCATGACTCCTCCAGCCACAGCCGCTCAGGCTTCCTCTCAACAGGAGCCTGCAGCAACCCAAGGGGCACCTACTTATCTGGGATCTTCCTCACTTGAGGAGATTGCCATTGAAGAGCACCATCCACCCCAGGTGCACACTGCTTCTACCCCTTACCCCAAACAACCGCCCCTCACAGCCCAACTTTAATAGTTGCTCAAGTGCTGACTCAATTGCACTCCTCACCCCCTCCCCAGAAACCACTTACTACTGGGAATTCCTCTACAATTGAGGGGGAGAACACAGTGCACCTGAGAACCCACAGCACAGGGGTTTCCCAATCTATCTCCTGGTGTAGAGAAGGAGCTTAGAATATCTAGTGAGGCTGCCACCTCCTCTGACTCAGCACATGACCAGAGTGAGGCTGGTAACATTGCTAAGACCTCCCTAGAGGCAACAGCTGATGATGGACATTGTCCTGAGGCTGGAAGTCCCCAGTACCAAGCACAAGGGGCACATGCACCAACTGGTCTACACCCAGTGCATGTAAATCCTGCTCTAAGCAGGAGGTCAGGTGATTCAGTATCAACTGATGATGACCTGAGCTTCTTCTACGATGTAGTTGCTCAAAACACCATTCTAGAGGATGAGGTTAGCAGACTCAAAGAGCTGCTGGCCAAGATGTCTCAGGATGCAAGTCCATCTGCCACCCTCATACACCCACAGATGGCACCTTCCCTTGAAGGTTTCCCAAACACAGAGCCACCCCAAAATCAACCACCTGCCTCTGCTTCAGGCCCTACTTCTCAGGAACAGAACCCTCCTGAGCAAATAGGTGCTATACTCCAAAATTCCCTCCCTCTCATCACCCCCATAATCACTGATATAGTGATCAAAGCCCTTGATGAGAGGCTTTCCTCAACATTACAGCCCTTGGTTGATGCTGCTGTCCACAAGACTCTTTCTGCGGTCTCAACCCCTTCCTCCAATGCAACCAAAAAGGGGGAGAGTCCTGCAGTGAAAGAACAGAAGAGGAAAAGATCCGAGGAAAAGAAGGAAGCGAAGCAAGCCCAAAGGAAGGAAAGAACAGCAACCAATGCTCACCTACAAGCGAAAGAAAGGTGCTGATGAGCACATTGCTGAAGATAAAGCCTTGGAGCTACTGATAAAAGAGGCTGATGCCGAACACAGTAGATCAATGGACAACATCATTGATCAGCTGTTCAGGCAAGGTCATGACACCAACAAACTTGACTCTGAGATTCGACGACTAGAGATTGAAGAAATCCAGAATAGATGGGCAAGTTATGAAGTGTTAGAAAGAGAAAGGCTAGAAATCATGATAAGATTTATTGCAAAATATCTTGGAAGATCAATGATTGAGATCAAAGCTTGGTCCAGGGACAGTATCTTGGCAATCACCACCAAGATCTGTTCGTCTGAAGCATACACTAAGGGGCTTGTTATGAAGCTTTGAATGAAGTGGGTGCTGGGAGCAGGACTGAGCTAGCAAAGCAATCAAAGCCACACTCACCTCAAGGATGCTAGCACAGCCTGTCAACATTCCCACACCAAAACCACCCAAAACACAACCACCAAACCAACTCCCTTACCCTCAAAACCCATAGCCGATGATATACCCTTGAAGAAGAAGAGAAGGATATTGAGGCTAGAAGAAGATGAAGAAGATGGAGAACAGGCTGCCGCTATCAGCTGTGATTCAGTTGCCTAAGGCCACAAGTCACTCCTCAGCAATTACTCCTGAAGTCCAGAGACAAATGGTTAAAGTGAAGCTAGAAGAAGAAGAGCTTCATAAACAGCATGATGAGGAATTGCTGAAGAGAGTTGACAAAGCTTATGCAGCCACATCTTCCATCATCAATATGAAGGAGCAAGCCCTCAGACTTTACACTCTCAGGCATACCTTTCAATATCAAAAGGAAAGAGTGAGGATTTGGCCTGATCCCAGGGTCTCTCACAGAATTCATAAGAACAATATACCTCGGAGATACATTGGCCAGGTGAAAAAGATCGTAGATGAAGTGATCTCTCTGGTCTTTGTAGTTTCACCCTGGGAAATCCTAGAAGACTTCAAGAAGGCCTACAAAGCTAATCTACCCCTCAGAAGATGCTGGAAAACAAAATAGTGAAAAAGGGGTTAGTTTACAAGAGGCTTGAGGAGTCAGGAAAAATGAGCTCCAGTTGTTCCTAGAGGGTAATCACCCGGATGAGTTTGCTTACAGAATAATAACAACTGTGGAGCTAAAGAATGGGAACAGGCCAAATACCTGTCTGAGTATTATGGGCGGAATCATTGTTTGAAGGAGGTGCTGAAGAGCTAACCATGGAGGAACAATCACCTTCCTTGAGGCCTACACAAGAGAGTCGTTAGACTCATTATGGGGAAGTGATCTCATGAATGGGATAACAACTCTGTGTCCAGTTCCCCAAAACAGAGTTCCCATTCATACTCTGCCAAACAATATTTGAGGTTCTTCCCAGGCCGGAGCGTACATGGGTCATCTTCTCTACTGATCAAGAAGGAAAAACCAACATTTTTGCCATCAATAAGTGGGAGTAAATAAGTTAGAGGTTTTGGCTGCATTGGTTCAGGGGGAGTTTGTTGGACCAAAAGAACCAATGAGCCAAGATCAGAAAACCTCTAAGTCCCACACGGTATCACAACAACTGCTGAAAGCCTCATCAGTAGTTTGACAAGTGCTGAAGACTTCAACAGCTGAAGATCAAGTGCTGAAGACCTTAACAGCTGAAGAACCAAAGTGCTGAAGTACAACAGCTGAAGAACACAAGTGCTGAAGCTGAAAGACCAAAGTACTGAAGTACAACAGCTGAAGAGTTCACAAGTGCTGAAGATCAACAACTGATGTACAAAGTCTGAAGACAAAGACTGAAGACATCAGCTGATGATATCTACTGAAGTCATCAGCTGATGAACGCCTGAAGGTCAAAGTCTGAAGATCAAGTACTGAAGCCTCAGTAGTTTGTCACACTGCTGAAGAGTACTTCTTCAGTAGTTGTGATATCAGTAGTTTTATTTTCTTTGTTCAGTAGTTTTGTAAAACGACTGAAGAGCTTGTTCTTCAGTCGTTGTAGTTTCAGTAGTTTTATATTTTGTACTTAACTTGCTGATATGTTCTCAGTAGTTGTGAACATTTCAGTAGTTTGTTAAGAATTAGTTATTTCTGTATTGGATCTGCCAGTGTCACTTTCCGTGATAACAGCAGTGACTGTTGCACTCTATATAAGGAGTGACAACCTATTGTAATGCATGAATGAAATGATGAATTGAATGGAATGATGATTGATTCGATTAGAAATATTCTCATCTATAAACATTCCCAGAAATCAGAAATACATATTCTCTCTCAATAACTGTATGCGATCTTAATGCTCACATATATCGTTAGCTTGCTACAATTTGTCTAATTCGTGTTTGTATTCCGCTGCGTTATATTCTGTACATCAAAAACTTGTGATCACTGATCTTGTCAAAAACTAATTGGGACCATGTACCTCTGTTATAATCGAGTTATGCGATTTTTAAGCCATTTGCTACAAGGATTTGTCTGAAGTTGATCTGCATTTTCTTGAGTCTAAAATTGCTCTCACTTTATGCAAGATGGAGAAGATGTTCCTTCTTCTTTCTTTACTATATGGTGCACTTGGTGATCCATTACAAGAGAAGTTAGGTTAGGAGGTCCTGTTGCGTTTCGGTGGATGTACCCTATGAAAGGTAAATAATATTTCTATACATTGATTCATTATATGCTATGTTTTCTAAGTTTTAATAATTAGTACCTACTACCATACAAACAGGGATCTTTTAAAACTTAAGTTATGCCTTCATAATAGAGCTCATCCTAAAGGATCAATTGCTGAAGGTTATTTAGCAGAGGAAAGTATAACATTTTGCTCTAGATATCTATCGAAAGTAGAAACTATATTCACTAGACCAATGAGGAATGATGATGAGGGTCACCAACATCGCATTGAAGAATCAAACAATCTTTGCCCCAGTCATGCAATTGGTCGTAATTTGAATGCGGGCGTATCTGTTTACAAAAAGAAAAGAAGATCTTCAAACTCAAAAATGATGAGAAGTCTCTCACTCAGGCGCATCGTTATGTCTTATTCAATATTGAGTTGGTTACACCTTTTCGAGAGTAAGATACCTTTTTTGTTATTAGATACTCTTGCTCCTCATTCATCTATCAAAAAAGTATAATAGTACGAGTTTCCTTTTAAGGGAACACAAACGAATAGTTAATGGACAACAATGTTCTCGTCGGATACCAAATTATGAAATTAACAAGATTCATGGCCAACATTTTGATGATTGGTTCAAGAGAAGAGTAATTCCATTATATCCTTCAATTATGTTATAATTTGTTATTTGAGATGTTAGTGTTATGAGCATAAACAACTATGTTATAGGTTGCACGTATGGACGAGCAGGTGATTTAGTAACAGAAGATAAAAATGGCTTGCTCGTGGTCCACTAAAAAGTGTCAAACGATACTCTGGATACCTTGTTAAAGGTTACTGTTTTTACACAAAATAAAGAAAGAAATCATTAAGAACGCAAAATAGTGGATTTGTCGTTACCGTAGAAGGTGCAAGTTATGCTAGTAGTCGAGATAGAAGACCTATTCGTGGCATGATTAGCTATTATGGTAAATTAAATGACATTATTGAGTTAAACTACTCGGGTCAAATACGAGTAGTTTTATTCAAATGTGATTGGGTTGACATCAACAAGGGCTGCAAGATAGATAATGGTGTAACATTAGTGAATTTCTCATACAAGGCACACACAGGGGCTAACTTAGCTAATGATCCATTTGTATTGGCTGCACAAGTTGATAAAGTGTTCTATGTCAAAGATTCTAAGCATAAAGATTGGGAGGTTATCAAGCATGTAAAAGTAAGAGATGTATTTAGCATGGGAAGTGTTGATGATCAAGTTGGCCTTTATTTGAATGATTGCACATTTAATGTGCCTAACTTGCATACGACTAGTGAAGATGTGAAGATGGCATAGACATTACACCCGAAATGGAATATGAAGTGGATTTTGAAGAAAACGATGATGACTTCTTTTATGATTACTTATTAATATTATGTCGTAAACATTGATATAGTTTCTTTTGCATAATTATTATTATGTATATCTATTATATATGTGGAATACTTATATTGCTTTTTTTTCTTGCACATTATTTTAATATTATGTCATAGATAATGACATTCGTATTGCATGTATTTTTAAAACTCAAGGTCTTCATGCCCATGAAATGCAAGGTGGTCAATCAAGTTCTCAAAAATTTTGGTCAACAAACAAACAAGATACGTATTTTCTTCTTAAAACATTAATATCTATTAGCATTGTTATTCTTAGCATTATTGTTAAAATTGTTATTCTCAGCATTATCTATTAATCATAAAAAATGACTTTGATCGGTTCTAATGACAAACAAAGCAAGAAAAATCAAAATATATTAAGAGAAGCTAGTTAGTATGAGAAAAGTAGAGAATTGAGGGTTCAAGATAACCAAAAACGTCTAGCAGAGCTAGGAGTTAAAAACATTGTGACATCTATGACAAGTTTGGCACAAAGTCAAAATATGAAGAAGAAAAAAGTGAAACAAAATGTTCATGTCGGGGATTTAGACTATATTCTAGATATGGGAGATGGTGAACAATCTGCTAGAAATTTTGTACTCAAAAAGGTAATTTTATTATCAAAAATTTATTTATTTTATTCTGGATACACATATTTTCTCATGGAAATGAATTTGTTATAGCAACAACCTCCAAAATTTATTTCACCAATGTCGACCAATAGAGTGGTTAATCTTACGAAGCTACGTCGAGTGTTTGCTTCAAATGTCTCCCAAAAGGTTCCATCATAATCAATTAGAACAAAACTAAACACGAGTGAAATAGTCGGAGGTAATAAAGGAGGAGCAAAAAGAAGGTTGGTTCTTGTTGATGAGGATGATGATGAGGAGGATCGTATATTTCAAGGTATTATTTCATTGATTTAAGTTTATTCAATTAAAAGTTAATTTTATAATAATTACTATTATTATATGCTTTCAGGTGGTAATAGAGCGGATATAGAAGTAGATGATATTGATCAAGATCATGAGTATGAAGTCATGGATGATATGATACATACAAATAATTATTATGATGCAAAAATAGAAGTTCATGACAATGTTCAAGAACAATTACAAGGCCCTTACAACGAAAAACCAAGAGGTTCTGCATCCCAAACTTAGTCTTGAAGTTATTTTTAGGCAAGTTTAGGTTTTTAAGACCTGTTCAGAATGGATTTCTGTGTATAAGTATTATAATATGCATCCCAAACTTAGTCTTGAAGTTATTTTTGATATTGTTTTGGTGTCATTTACTTGTTTTATTTTATCAAACTTTCTTAGGTGCTCCCAAAAAGGTTAGGGTTTATACAAAGAAGGCAGAAATATGAATGATGAATAGTGATGAAAGAATACTTGTCATATTTAACACGTATGGAAAGCCAGTAGGGGATACAGGTAAAGAACTTGTTCAGTACCTTGGGACACTTGTAAGGATGGCTGAGCATGTATCAATTGAATATTCTGACAGGAGAAAAGTTCCCATTGTAAGGCCCCTTCCCGGGACGCTTACAGTTGGATCCTCATCGCGCATAAAACATATAATTACATTTGTATTTCATAAAGCATCGCAGCGGAAACATTTAAAAATGATATTTCATTTCAATATAGTAGCTTTTGCAAAATAATACATCATTAATCAGTTACAAAATACATTGTTACATTACATCACAAAAGCATTATATAAATGTATGCCATCCCAAAGAGCTGAGTAGTCACCTCGTGCCATCCTCAGCAATCATTACCTGCCAACTGGAAACATATCAAAGTCAGTGTTGCTAAGTGAGTTCTAGTTTTATAATAAAACATATTTTTCTTTCGTTAAAACCGTTCTTTACTTTCAGGTGATCATACAACATACGTACACATAGATAATATCATTATTATTTTCATCATTCGTTAACTTTCGTTCATTCATTCGTTCTTTCTTTCTTTCATTCGTTCGTTCATTATTACATATTTTCCTTTTGTTATCACCATGAACTTTACCCTTCATGCTCATGATACTGGGCCTAAGCCTATCATAGACCTTCATTCACGATGCACCGCACCTCTGGCCAGAGTACCTAAGGTAAAATTTAGGTATATCATTGCCATGTGCTATGCCCTTCATGCTCATGGTACTGGACCTAAGCCTATAATATACGTTCATTCACGGTGCTCAGCACCTCTGGTCACAGTACCTAAGGCAAGAAACAATGGTTCCATACATATGGTCAATCACAAAGAAAGACCCCGATGTGCATCCTCCCGGGGTAGCGATCCTGCACACCGTTGGGCTAACACCTTTTAATGGTGTGTCCCAACATACAATGCTTGCAAGACTTTCATTACTTTCATCATTCATTAATGCATGCATTCTTGCTTCATGTTCCACTTTTCTTTATCTTTCGCTTTACGTTACATAATACTTTCACTTCATTCATTAACGTTCATCACAAAGCCACAAGAAAGATAAACATACATAATAATAAGGAACATATCATACACAGGCATCAACATCATACATACATAACATGCATAATCATGCAACATCATCATCATCATGCCCAACATACTCTCTAAGGCCTCAACAGTCATCTTACATGAACTTACGGGAACCTTTACATCAAAACTTACATCTGCACTTTCCCCCGAAAGTCAGAAGTTAAACTACACTTTTTCTCGGGTGCAACAGCCCTATTCGGGCGTATGGACACCCTTCAGTCGCATGGCCCCATGCGACTGAGCATCATGCGAATGGACCAATGCGGATGAACACCTAGCGATGAACACCCAATTGTGCGAATGAAACTAATACGGATGGACTCCATGCGGATGAGTCCCATGCAAATGGATCTAATACGAATGGAACTAATGCAGATGAGCATTTATGCGACTGGGCTCCCACTCGTGCGAATGAACTCTAGTCATGCGAATGGACCTCAATCGTACGAATGAACCCTTATCGCACCTTAATCGGCCGTATGGCCTCCATTAGGTCGCCTAGCCCTAGCTGGTGCTGAATGCAGTTAATCCCGAACCTAATCTACCATTTTCGACCTCCAAGCTCATCTAAACCCATTCTAAGCCCAAATCAACCATCCTAAACCTTAGAAATGCATACCACAACACCATTCAAGCACACACAAGCTCAAAAGCAAAGCCCAAACTGTCACATCCTCAGAATCCACGTGCAGAATTTTACCGCGAGGCGTGTGAACAAAGCAGGATCACAGTCAATAGTTACCCAGAACGACTCTATATGCCAACGTTAGAATAAAATCAACCAAAGTTCAAACTTGAAAATTATGCGGAAGCATTTTGTAAATATGACAAATCAAAAGTATAAAAAATGAATAATATGGCAAAACATGCGCCATCCCAATGTTTAAAAACCCATTAATAAAAGACAACAAATGTATCTACGAATTAAAGCCTTAGGATGCATGTTGGACCCATGTTGTGCTCCTAATGGTGAGTCGACTTAACGACCTAAGAATCGCATACTAAAAATGTCAACACAATGGTTAGTGAGTTCAAGAGTTGGCGTTCAAATATAAACAATTTAACAGTTGTGTATATAAGTAGTGTATTGTAACAGATAGCTATCTATTAACAATAAATATTAATCATAATGATTTCGCAATGAAGCTGACTGTGATAAGTTGTTGCCTCCTGTCACGACTTATTAGGTCGTGACAATGTTCATTAGGACAAATTGCACCCGGTTGACCTCGAGTCACACAGGTGGGGCTCGTCAGACCCATTAGTTCTACCCAAGTTTCTCCGCTATTCAATATTAACAATTCGAAAGTGTGAGGACTTTTCCATGATAAACAGCACTATATAAATATTATACACAACTTAAATATATAAATCGTTTGTAAATTACCAGTATGCTATCTCCCCCAAAAGAGATTAAGTAAAGAGTGGGGCATGAACTCACCTGATATGCGTAACAAATACTTAGAGTTTACTCGGAAGAAAGAGTGGACAGACAACCTTCAGAGGTTACCTAGATCATGTAAGTACATAAGTACGTGTAAACGGAGAACATGTGGAACCCTAGCACACCACAACCAAAGACTTAAGGTTTCAAAAAACAGACACGTTTGACTCAGTTGACCGTTTGACCCATTTGACCCGTGGTGACATCACGAGTTATAATTCAATTAAGCAAACGTATTACTTAGATCATCATACCACTAAATATCATACAAGTCATATAACACGTTCTATCACATTAGACAACCACAATAAACACTCTATCCTGATCTTAACACCAAAAACATGTCCAACTCATAATATCCAATGTACATCGAAAATAAAGTTTCCCTTTTGGGAAAGTAATACTCCAAGTGATCTACCATCCATAACAATCACAAATTCATCAATTACATACCTAATCAAGTTCATAACATACTAGGCATGATCAACAACACCAAACTAATATAATTCATCAATTCATATCCCAAAAAAGTTACTATCTTTAGTAATGTATGGATTCTAACATGTGTTCTTGAACTCCCATAGTTCACAACAACAATCTAGTATCTAAACATCATTATAAACATATCCATGACATCTATTCATCCCTAATTCAACATTCTTGACAAAATAAAGTTACTATTATTAGTAACCTATGAACACAACCTTCAATTCATCAATTTCTTGCAAGATCAATGTAATCTAGCACTCACCCAACCAAACTAACACCATATAATCATCTAACAATCATCAACTTCATATAATCAACATCAATTTTCGAATTAGGGTTCATCTTGAATCAAAGTTCATGAACAATTCATCAAAAACGTATCATTCTTGCATAATCAACGTTAAACAACATGTATACTATCTAACTAACATACTAGCATCATCAAACAACAACTACAACATTTTTGAACCCAAATCCGAATTAGGTTCGGCATATCAAGAAACCCATAAAACTTGTAAAATTCTAACCTTTTCACGTGTATTATCTTGCAATTGATGATTCTAATGTTTTCTATAGCTTGAGATCGACCAAATCGTAGCAAAATGATTGTTGAAGGCTGAAATTCAAATGTGAGGGGGCTTGGAATGGATGTTGTAGCCGAAATAGGGTTTGGGGGGGATTAGGGTTGTTAATTTTGTTAAGTCTTAGTTTTAGGTAATTACACTTAACCCCCTTTATTTATATTTTATAAAAACTATTCCTTTAAACACTTTTTAAAAGGTTTTAACTTAATAATACCAACAATATTAATCAACAATAATAATATTTGCATTATTTCCACTAGTCACAACATAGGCAATTTAAATATACGTTTTTCCATGTTACGTGATAAAATTCACCGTTAACATTTAAATCACGTAAACACATAAGCATAACACAATAATCACATAATCAATTAAATTATCATTAATTTTACATTATTAATTATTATCGGGTCACCAACGTTAAACGACAACTAGTGTGTGCTCATGACACGTGTATGCAAGACGTAACGGAACTAACGGAGTTTGGTAATGTAAAATTACCGGATGTCACACAAACGAATCATACACACACACATACACAAACGGGTCAAACACACACACACAAAAAAAGCCGATTTTCAGATATGTTCTAGCCCCAAATCATTCAAAAACATGTAAAAGAGGGGTCCTAGAACTCACACAAACAACCACAACGAGAAGAGCTTCGGTTTGACCCGCTCCTCAATGATTTTGCTCACCCGAATCAACTTTTCTCCCTTTTTCTCTTCTTTCTCTCTTGTCCTCTATTGTTTGTTGAAAATGTGAGTGTGGGGAGAGGGTAATGGCTGCCCTCTCCCTACAAATATCACCACATACCCAACTTTCTCTGTTGGCGAGTTTGGTCCCTCGACTTAGGACTTTATTTCTTTTCTTCTTTCGTCGGCTTGAAAATAATAAATAAGCGGGTGTTACACCCATGCAACAAAAAGAGGATATGTATTCACTTGTTAAAGTATGTCTTTTTAATTTACTTATAAGGGTAAACTCATTAAGTTATGGGTTATACATTAATATATATGTAATTTTATTTGTAGTCCAAATTTACTTTTCATCGGGATGAAACAAGTCACGTTAAAAAATAGATATTGCATAGCATGGGAAAAAAATGGAGAACATGAAAAGGTATATTAAAGTCACGTGGATATGATCCAAGCCTCAGTATTAATGAAATTATGATGCAACAAATTAGTAATGATGATAGAGTGAATGCAACTCAACTTAGAGAACTTGTTACTCATTGGTTCACTCCAGAATTTTAGGTAACCATAACAATTTCTCATTTTATTTTCAATACGCCTTCTAATTTCCAATTTGCTTAAATAAATTAGTTTCAATCATTTTATTTTCAATATGCCTTCTAATTTTCAATTTGCTTAGAAAATTAGTTTCAGTCATTTTATTTTCAATACGCCTTCCATTTTATTTTCTCATTTTATTTTGTATGATTTCTTGTCATGTGCTAAAATACCAATTACTAAAGAATACATGTGCTAAAAATGACTCAAAGATGAAGGAACCTCATGTACCAGGGACAAAGTCATTTGCTAGGCTTGTTCATGAAGTGGTATTAATTTGGTTATATTTTGACATTATTGTCATACATTCTTTTGAACTCTCTTACTAACCATCAAACATAAATTATAGGCAATGAAGAATGATGGTGTGTACCCAACAAGAGGAGAAATGTATATAACAACACGAACTCGTAAAGATGGAAGTTATGTAGATGATGAAGCTGCTAGAGTTGTGGTAATGCATTTTTACATAACAAAATGTTCCTATTTATCATGTCCATGTTTACTTTATAAAAATAATAATAATAAATGCTTGCTTGCATTATTATCTATTTAGAGTTCACTGAAAGCTATTGCAAGTGACTCTACAAGCACACCAGGAAATCTGGATAATTTTACCAAAGATGACTATTCAAAAGTTAAAGGCCCAGAGAAAAAAGGGTATGTTTGATTAATTGGACGAATGCCGAACATAAAAATTAATGACAATTCTCCGAATAATTCACAAATAATTCATCAGCTACAAAGTGATGTGAATGTGATGATGAACATTATCCAAGAACATATCCCCAATGCAAACTTGTCTACAGTTCTTAGTGATATGAACATACAGCTACTTACATACATGACCATACAACTTTTAATAATGTTGTGAAGATTATTACCTGTTTATTACCATATGTATAGCTTTACTTGTTTGAGTTGTTTATTATATAAATAACTTTACGTGTTTGACCGTTTTATTATATATATAATTTACTTATTTGACCCGTTTATAACTACATGTACAACTTAACTTGATTGACCCGTTTATTACTATATGCATAACTTTAGTTTTTTGACCTATTTTTTACCATATGTATAACTTTACTTGTTTGAGCCATTTATTGCTATATGTATTACTTGTTTGACCTGTTTATTATTATATATAGATTTATTTATTTGACCCGTTATATCTACTTGTACAACTTAACTTGTTTGACCCGTTATTACTATATGCATAACTTTACTTGTTTGACCTATTTATTGCCATATGTATAACTTTAGTAGTTTGAGCCATTTATTATATGTATTACTTGTTTGGCCCATTTATTATTATATATAAATTTACTTATTTGACTTGTTTATAACTACATCTACAACTTAACTTGTTTGACCAGTTTATTACTATATGCATAACTTTATTTGTTTGACCGATTATTGCCATATGTATAACTTTACTTGTTTGAGTCATTTATTATTATATGTATTACTTGTTTGACCCGTTTATTATTATATATACAGCTTTACTTATTTGACCGTTTATTTAGTATATGTACAACTTAACTTGTTTGACCCGTTTATTATTATATATATGGCTTTACTTATTTGACCCGTTTATTACTATATGCATAACTTTATTTGTTTGACCGATTTATTGCCATATGTATAACTTTACTTGTTTGACCTGTTTATTATTATATATACAGCTTTACTTATTTGACCCGTTTATTAATTTATGTACACATAATTTTGGGTCATTATATCTTATAGTTGCTCGTCCCTACTACTTTGTATTAACATCTATTTTCATTACTTTGTATTTTTTAGGTCCCTCGTGTTGGTGTAGTAGAGATAGCAACATTCATGGATTACTTGGAATAGAGTTAGCGATCGGAAAAAGCATATTTACTTTGTTTGTAAACACTTGAATACGTTTGGAACTTATTATGTATTTGTTTCCAAACATTGGAAATGTTTGGGATTGAAACCATAATCTACGTTATGATTATATAACTTTAAGTGTTTTTCATTTCCATTTTTTTAATTGTAATTTAGTAATGATTCAAAACCATCATTTATCCCTAACTAGAAATACATTTATTGCCACATCATTCGTGCCCACAAAAGCCTTTATTAATTTATGGCAAAAAAATTATGCCACTAAATTGATATAGATATTTTGTAATAAAAGTGCCACTAAAAATCTTTTGAAGAATGGGTGGCATAGAAAAAAGTGACACTAAATGGCTTTAGTGGCATTGCTTCTAGTGGCACTTTTTTTGTGTGCCACACATTCATACAGGGGCCATTAGCGGCACTTTTTGGGTATTCTGTGACACTTTTTGTGTGTCAATGTAGGACAACTTTTTGTAGTGTTTCTTTTTCCACGGACAATTCGTGTCTTTCCTTAGTAGAGGCACACTTCTTATTTACTTCATTTGAATATTTTTGTTGCTGATTTAGTTCTTGAAGACCTTCATTTAATTGAGCTATTCTCTTGTAGATGGTCTTCAGCATGTTTCTTTGTTTAGGAGGGTATGACAGCTTTATTTCTTCAAGCACTTTTAGAATATTTGTTTTAAAAACAACATTCTTACCCTTGTTTAGAAGATCATCATCATGTTCATCAGAATCATCCAAGTCATCACACTCATCAAAGTCAAATTCTAAATTCATTCGATTAATCTTATCCAGAAGACTCAGTTTCATTCACCTCAGATTTATTATCAATGATTTGTTGATTAGAAATTGTTCTTATATTGGTGCTTGGCACAAAATGATTGACAAGTTATTTGTTATTTTCAGGCAAAGGAACATAATTATTGTTAATAGGAGGTGCCATAGTATTATATCCCAACCCAGACCTGTTCTTTGATTCAATATGAGAGTTTAATAATTCTCATATTTCTGAGATGAAAGTTGAAACTTCTGAAGTTTCACTTTTGTTGATGCATGATCAGCCATGGATTTGGTTAAGGAAGTGGTCAAATGCTCAACTTGTGCTTTTAAACTGTAAATTTCAGAAACAATTTTATCTATATCCTTTTGCAAAGAGTTAATTTTTATTGATATAGTTTATGTTCTCTTACATGAGATTTGTTGGACCAAAAGAACCAATGAGCCAAGATCAGAAAACCTCTAAGTCCCACACGGTATCACAACAACTGCTGAAAGCCTCATCAGTAGTTTGACAAGTGCTGAAAATCAACAGCTGAAGATCAAGTGCTGAAGACCTTAACAGGAAGGACCAAAGTACTGAAGTACAACAGCTGAAGAGTTCACAAGTGCTGAAGATCAACACTGATGTACAAAGTCTGAAGACAAAGACTGAAGACATCAGCTGATGATATCTACTGAAGTCATCAGCTGATGAAACGCCTGAAGGTCAAAGTCTGAAGATCAAGTACTGAAGCCTCAGTAGTTTGTCACAACTGCTGAAGAGTACTTCAGTAGTTGTGATATCAGTAGTTTTATTTTCTATGATTCAGTAGTTTTGTAAAACGACTGAAGAGCTTGTTCTTCAGTCGTTGTAGTTCAGTAGTTTTATATTTTGTACTTAACTTGCTGATATGTTCTCAGTAGTTGTGAACATTTCAGTAGTTGTTAAGAATTAGTTATTTCTGTATGGATCTGCCAGTTGTCACTTTCCGTGATAACAGCAGTGACTGTTGCACTCTATATAAGGAGTGACAACCTATTGTGATGAATGAATGAAATGATGAATTGAATGGAATGAATGATTGATTCGATTAGAAATATTCTTCATCTATAAACATTCCCAGAAATCAGAAATACATATTCTCTCTCAATAACTGTATGCGATCTTAATGCTACATATATCGTTAGCTTGCTACAATTTGTCTAATTCGTGTTTGTATTCCGCTGCGTTATATTCTGTTACATCAAACTTGTGATCACTGATCCTGTCAAATGGTATCAGAGCGGTTAATCATTGATCGATCTAATAATTGATCATTGAAACTGCTATCAAGATCCAAGTTTGGTTGAATTAGCTTTTGTTTTTGCAAGAAACGGTTATAGAGATTGAATTTTCTGTATTTCTGCTCATTCATCCTGAGATCTTTTCTTGGTTCTCATTGAGTGTGTTGTGTTTGTCTAAAATTTTTTAACTTGAACTAAACTGTTTTTGAACTGAAAATGACCACTCCCTCCAATGACCCTCACAATACTGGTTCCTCAACCAAGCCTCCTATGCTGGTTAGGAATGAGTACAACATATGGCAAAGACGTATGCTCCATCACCTGTCTGTTAACAGCGCAGGGTGTTGGACATCAGTGGTACATGGTCCACACAAGCCTATGGTGAAAACCCGGAAACCAATCAAATGGTTCCGAAGAGGAGGGAGCAATACTCAGATGAGGATAAAAAGTTGCTTGAGATTGATGCAAAAGCCCATGGAATTCTGGCCATGCTTTGCCCAATGAAATCTATTCTGGGCTAATGCATCATGAAACTGCCCATGACCTCTGGATTGCTTTGAAAGAACAATTTGGAGGAACAGATGAGGTCTTGGCAAATAATAGAGAAATTCTTGCCCAACAATATGAGACATTCTCTCATAGAAAGGGTGAGACACTGACTCAACAATATGAGCGGTTTTCTTGTTTGATCTCTGAACTAAAAATGGTCAAACTTGAATACACCAATATTCAGATGAATAACAGATTTCTGAGATCACTGCCTGAGAGATGGGACACATATACTATTGTCCTACGCTCCAGTGCAAGTTTGGACAAACTATCTCTCACCCAACTCCATGGGAAATTGCTCACTTTGAGAGAGAGATAGAACAGAAGAGAAAGCTGTCTTCATCTGGAAAGCTCACTGAAGACTTATACAAGGCAACACTGCCTTGGTGGGTCATGAGTCAGAATATGCTTCATCTGAATGCCAGTATGATGAGCATATTAATTTCTCTTCGAGCACTTCTAATTCTGCATTTGTAAGTGTTGATGGTCAGTTTACTGGAGGTAATAATGACAATTTATGTTCATTATGGATGATCTCAAGGGGATTGCTGATGATGACTTAGAGAGAGATGGATATTTTGAGCCAAATGGCCTTGAAAATATCAGATCTCAGAAGTTCTACAAAAGAACTGGAAGAAAATTCCCAGGACTCTCTGGCAAAACCAAAGTGGGTTTGACAAGAGCAAGTTGAGGTGTCACAAATGCCAACGGCTTGGACACTTTGCAAGAGAGTGTAGATCAACTGGATCAAACTCTACTGCACCCTTTGTGACTTTTCCTGGCAACAGCCAACAAAACAGAGGGCAACATCCTGTCACATCTAGTCATCATCCTCAACAACAATCTCCGGCATATTTTGTTCCTCAGGGTCAAATGCCTTATCAGTACCCTTGTTATTACATGCCACAGTCAAGTCAAGTTCAAGTTCCTATGACACCACAACCTCATGCATTACCAGAACCTCAGCCTTCCTATCTCATCAACAACCTTCATCTCAACAACACAGCTTCTTCCCCAGGAGTTGTTGACTGGAGCAGTTTACCAGATGACTTGTCTGGTCATGATCAACTGTTCTCAGGTGCTAGTCAACATGGTGGTGACAGTCCCTTTGGGAATCTAGCTCTTATGGCTTTGGAGTCTGCTGATACTTCATCTTCCAATGCCTCTACACCTCAGGTATCACAGGTATCCTCTGAGGCAAAAGCCAAATTATGTTCTGAACAATGCATAGCAGCATTTGCTTCCATTAGAGAAGCAAATGTAGCTTTAATTAATAAGAACATTGAGCTAGAACAAGTAATTTCCAAAAACAAAGCTGAGTTTGAGTTTGTGCTCAAAGATAAAAATGATGAGGTTTATAACTGAATTGCAAAATAATTGATGATAAGGCTAGAGAAGATGTACTTTTAGAGAAGTACAAAGATCTCAAAGAAACCCTTGCAGTTACCCAGGTCGAGTGTGATAGATGGGTACAATCATGCAAAGGTTTTGAAATGCTTCTTAGTAAGCAATCTGCTTCAAATGTGAAGTTTGGAATTGGTTACAATCACACTGCTCCACCTACAGATTTACCCAAGAGCAGAGGTAGAATCTGATGGTGAGAGTGATAACCAATCCATCAAGTCATGTGATCTACCTTCTGATACAGCACAATCAGAAGTAGCAGTCAGTATCAAGTCCTTTGAACCTATCAGCTGATGTTGATGGTCCAAATGCTGACATTCACATGATCAATAAGTTGATCAACTCAGGAGTCATCCTGAAGGTCCTGAAAGGACTGGAGAGCAGGATTTCACTCCTGAAGTTCAAACTTCAACTGCTGTCAGTACTGAAGAGAAGAAAACTGGCAGTAGAAAGAGTTTGAAGACTACTAAAGATGCTGTCAAGAAAGCAACCAATGCTTCACCATCTTTAGTTGATGATCAACCTAAGATGAAGAAGAAACCATGTGAAGTATGTGGTTTGTTCAATCATCTTACAGATGATTGTTGGTACAAAAGAGGTTCCAAACTCAAACAAAAGGAAGAAATTAATGAGAAAATGGTAAAAATGAAAACTGAGTTTGAGACCACATTTGTATCAGCAACATCAAATCCTGTAACCCTTAAGTCCTTAAAGCAATCCAAAAAGGAAGGAGTTAAACAGGTGACAGCTGAGGGTGCTCAAAAGAAGAAGGTGCAACATAGGATCTTATCTAACTCCACTAGCAATGTGTCTGATGAGCTGAAAGCTTTATCACAAAATCAGACACAGCTGGTGATGATGGTACAACATCTGTTGGGTAGAGTTAACCAACTAGATTCTCCTATGTTGAAACCACAGAAAAGGAGGTCTAAGCCAAAGGACTCCTTCTGCACCATCTTCTTCTCTCAGGCTGTTGTTACAAATAAACATGCTAGTTTACCATCTATGGATGAGACCAGGCCCAAAACCAAAAAGGTTTGGGTCTCTAAAACTAACTGATTGTTTATTATTGCAGGGTTCTTCAACATGCCAAAATAGCATCTGGTATGTAGACAGTGGGGGATCTATGCACATGACTGGGAACATCTCTCTTCTTCATGACTACTCTCAAGGAAAGAAGGGATTTGTCTCTTTTGGCAATGATGCTAGGGGTTACATCATCGGTAAGGGCTTTGTCTCCAATGGAGAAATCAAATTGATGATGTTAATCATGTGGAAAATCTCAAGTACAACCTCTTGAGTGTCAGTCAAATGGTGATAAAGGCCATGTTGCCTTTTCACAAGTCAAAACTGTAGGATTCTGTCATCCAAAGTTTTGCCCTTGATTGACAAGGTGTTGGATGATCACACTTTCCTGAAAGCCAACAGGACAGGAAGAGTGTATGCCTTAGATCTCTCTAAGAAGATAGATCTCAAAGGCAATCCTTGCCTATTTTCCAAAGCCTCTTTTCAAGAATCTAAACTATGGCACAGGAGGCTTGGTCATGTTAATCTCAAAAACATGAATCAGCTTAGCCACAATAGTTTAGTCAGAGGCTTACCAATAAAGGAGTTCCACTGTGATGAAACTTGCACTGCTGTTTAAAAGGAAAACAGCACAAGGTCTCATTTTCTCCTATTGAAGTGTCCAAGTCCACTGCCTGCTTGCAATTACTGCATATGGATCTATTTGGTCCTGTGAGAGTAATGAGCATGGCAAAGAAGAAATACTGTCTGGTAATTGTGGATGATTACTCCAGATTTGTATGGACTTTCTTCTACATTCAAAGGATGAGGCTGCTCAGAAGATTATCCACTTTGTGCTGTACATGAGAAGCAGTATTCCCTTCCAGTCAAGTGTATTAGGAGTGATAATGGAACTGAGTTCAGAAATCATACACTTGATGACTTCTATCTCTCAAAGGGAATCAAAAGGCAGTTCAGCATTCCAAGGACTCCGGAACAAAATGGAGTAGTGGAGAGAAAGAACAGGACTCTCATTGAAGCTGCAAGGTCCATGCTGGCTGACTCAGGTTTGCCATTGACCTTTTGGGCCGAAGCTGTCAACACAGCTTGTTATGTGCAAAATAGAGTGTTAGTAAATCAGAGGTTGATGAAGACTCCATATGAAGTTCTCCATCATTTGGCTCCTGATTCATTTTTCAAAGCTTTTGGGTGTCCCTGTTTTATTCTCAACACAAAGGATCAACTCCACAAATTTGATCCTAAGGTGGATGCAGGATATTTTGTTGGTTATTCATCTACTTGCAAAGCATACAGAGTCTTCAACTGCAGACAAGATGGTTGAAGAAACTCTACATGTTAAGTTTAATGAATCTCCAAAGGACAAGATTCCACAAAGTCCTGTGGAGTTATTTGATTTGGACATACTGCAATATGTTCCTACCAACTCCTGCTGTTGCTCCTGTCAACAGTCCCCACCTGGTGGTACTGCTGATGATGATGATGATTGCAGTACTCACCTCTTCAGGTTTAGTGATCAGCTGCCTGATTCAACTAGACCTGATGTTCCTGTAGCGCCAGTAGCACATCCACAACAAATGCTGATGAGATTTCTTCGAATTCAACTTCCTTTGAATTACCATCCACTGATTGGCTTCAAGGAAATGATTCACCATCACCATCTGTTGCTGCTGAACCGGCTACAAACACTTGCACAGATCTCATTGTGTATCAAGATCTGAAGAATCACCCCATGTCTCAAATCATTGGTGATATCACTGCTGGAGTATCAACAAGAAGTCAATTGTCAAATTTCTGCTTCTATGCTCTCTTCATCAGTCAGCAAGAGCCAAAGAATTATCACATTGCTTTAAAAGACAATGGATGGGTTGATGCCATGCAGCTTGAGCTTCTTTAGTTCAAGAAACAGCAAGTGTGGGAACTGGTTCCTCTACCCCCAGGTAAGTGTGCAATAGGCACTAAGGGGTGTTTAGGAACAAAACTGATGAAAATGGCTTATTGTTAAGAACAAGGCCAGACTGGTTGTTCAGGGGTTGCACAAGAAGAAGGTATTGATTATGATGAAACCTTTGCCCCTGTAGCCAGACTGGAAGCAATTCGATTGTTTTTAGCTTATGCTGCTTATCAAAACTTAAAGTCTTTCAAATGGATGTCAAAAGTGCATTTTTGTATGGAAAAGTTAAAGAAGAGGTTTATGTATGTCAACCTCCAGGCTTTGAGGACAATAACATCCTAATTGGTGTATAAGCTTGATAAAGCTCTTTATGGGTTTGACAGGATCAGTGATCACAAGTTTGATGTAACAGAATATAACGCAGCGGAATACAAACACGATTAGACAAATTGTAGCAAGCTAACGATATATGTGAGCATTAAGATCGCATACAGTTATTGAGAGAGAATATGTATTTCTGATTTCTGGGAATGTTTATAGATGAAGAATATTTCTAATCGAATCAATCATTCATTCCATTCAATTCATCATTTCATTCAATTCATCACAATAGGTTGTCACTCCTTATATAGAGTGCAACAGTCACTGCTGTTATCACGGAAAGTGACAACTGGCAGATCCATACAGAAATAACTAATCTTAACAAACTACTGAAATGTTCACAACTACTGAGAACATATCAGCAAGTTAAGTACAAAATATAAAACTACTGAAACTACAACGACTGAAGAACACTCTTCAGTCGTTTTACAAAACTACTGAATCATAGAAAATAAAACTACTGATATCACAACTACTGAAGAAGTACTCTTCAGCAGTTGTGACAAACTACTGAGGCTTCAGTACTTGATCTTCAGACTTTGACCTTCAGGCGTTTCATCAGCTGATGACTTCAGTAGATATCATCAGCTGATGTCTTCAGTCTTTGTCTTCAGACTTTGTACATCAGTTGTTGATCTTCAGCACTTGTGAACTCTTCAGCTGTTGTACTTCAGTACTTTGGTCCTTCAGCTGTTAAGGTCTTCAGCACTTGATCTTCAGCTGTTGAAGTTTTCAGCACTTGTCAAACTACTGATGAGGCTTTCAGCAGTTGTTGTGATACCGTGTGGGACTTAGAGGTTTTCTGATCTTGGCTCATTGGTTCTTTTGGTCCAACAAAGAGTTAATTTTTATTTGATATAGTTTATGTTCTCTTACATGAGATTCATTCAAAATCATGTTTCTTTAACTTTATCTATATCCTTTTGCAAAGAGTTAATTTTTATTTGATATAGTTTATGTTCTCTTACATGAGATTCATTCAAAATCATTGTTTCTTTAACTTTATCTGCCAATTGTTAAGCATGGACTCTGTATCTCTCTACTTCCTCGACACATATTGATGAACATAACCTGTCTCTTACCTTACTTGCCATGGGTGGAACTTTTTTTTTTCATGTAAGCCATTACAGCTTGATTTTCTTCCAAGACTTCCTTCTCATACATACTCCAGTCACAGGTTCCATCTTGAAGAATGATCAGCCTAAATTCTTTTGAGTTGCTAGTTCCTGCTGGTGTATTAGTGGCTAGTGGGGATGAGTTGGCAAGTTATGGATGCATGAATGATCGTTGAGATGATGAAGGTTGTTTAGACTGATGTTGCTAATGTTGATGGGTTTGCAAGAACATAAAACTTAGTTTAACCCATTAACTTTCTGAAAATGCAGCGGAATAACAACATTATAATAACTTACTTATAAGCTGAAAATTATGTTGTTTAGGTGACCATATAAAAGTATAAAGCAAACCCAAAATCAAAGGATCTAAATATGTGAATAAGCAAGCTATGAACACAAAAAAACAAGCATAATGGACAGCCATTAACAAGCTGCCATAACTACCTTTCAGCAGCTCAAGACAATGCTTCCAAAAGGGCTGCCAAAACCGAGGACTTGATGAAGATGGAGATGTCAAAATCGGCCAGGACTCCAAGAAGAGGAGCCTCAAGTTAGTATACCCCAAGCTTGTGAGCAAAGCACCTTCTTGTTAGGAAGAATAACACTAAGAACAACATAAAACCACCCACTCCTGCTGCTGCTATATCCGTAAATGAGAGAGGAGAAGAGAGAGTTCATTGTGTTTGCATGTGGGAGAGAGAATGAGATTGAGTGAGAGTGTTGCTAATGTGTGTATGTTTTCAAGATGTTTACAAAACCAAGAGAGAGCCAATCCCCAAGGGCGGCCGAAAATCTCTAATGGTTTTGTTTTTCCCCCCAAAATTGAAAAACACAAATATAACACATTAACAAGTTATCTTATAAAAGTTGTTCAAACAATCAACCTTTTATTAGAATAATACATACACACTCACTAATTATTTGATGTTATTTACATAACTTAAATAACATTACACACAATATTTATGAACAAAATATCCATATAAATTGTTCAATCTCATATGCAACTCATTTAGAAAACCCATTTTCTAAATTGGTGTAAATATTTAATTGCATGATCATATCATCAATTAAATATTAATTGGTGTTTGCTAAGCTTGTTATTGGATATAACCCGACTTGGATCATAACGTACTAACCGTATCAATATTCTATGTGGTTGGGCACATAGAATCCAACAATCTCCCACTTGCCAAGATTCATAGAAGATTGATGCAAGCAGTAAATACCGCCTAACAATGGTTTACTACCCTTAATACGCATGACTTATAGCCATTCAATAACATCATCTTATTCAAGTATCCTACTTGAAATGATTTAGGTGAATTAATCATCTATCCTTTTGTTATAGATGTCATGTTAAACTCAAGAACACAGAGTGATCATTCCTTGTTGATTTAACTTATCAGGCCTTAGACATCTAACTCTCAACGAATAAGAGGAACAAATTCCATCTTGACTACATACGTTTCTCACAAACACCTCATGTCATACCTGAACATACCCTTATGTGTTGTCCACTATTTCAGGACAGTGAAGAATAGTTCAAGGTATAATACTTGGTGAATATCAAAACCCAATATGTATCTCAGGTCGGAGGATACCAAATGATATTCGCCTTTACTCAAATTTACTTATGATCAATCAATAAGATTCCATGTAGTAAAATTTGAGATGCGAGTTAGTCCAATATTTGTATCCCACAAATACCTATGAACCTTGGTAGCAACCCATTGCTCTATATTCATCCTTATGAATATCAACCAATCCAAGTTCATAATAATCTTACCCTAACACTTGTTCCCACAAGTATGAACGACTACGGACATTTAGAGTAAACAATTTACTCATGGATTAAACATGCTAAATTGGAACATTAATTGAAACATCATAACCAACTAATTTTATTCAAATAATAAAGAGTTCCATATATCCAAATACAAAATTTACAGATCAAATCCAATCACTAGAATATCGAAGTCCCATGGCACAAGTATGACATTCATGCTTTGCCTTTTCAAGGAGCTTCGTGAGAGGATCCGCAATGTTTTGATCCATGTGAACTTTGCGAATACATATCTTTCCCTTTTCAACTTCATCTTGTATGTAGTTGAATCTCCGCTCAATGTGCCTAGTCTTTTGATGAGCACGAGGTTCCTTGATTTGAGCAATCGCACCCTCGTTATCACAAAAGATCTCTAGGGGTTCCTGAATGGAAGGGACAACCCTAGATCGGCAATGAATTTCTTCAACCATGCAGCTTCTTGAGCTGCCAATGAGGCGGCGACATATTCTGATTCTGTAGTTGATAGAGCCACCACATCCTGTTTGGAGCTCTTCCAAGAGACCGCTCCTCCATTCAGAATGAAAATATATCCCGATTGTGACCGAGAATCATCACGATCGGTTTGGAAACTCGCATCCGTGTAACCTTTTACAACGATTTCCTCATCACCAGATCCATAGATTAGGAACAAATCTCTTGTCCTCCTTAGGTATTTAAGTATGTTCTTAACAGCCATCCAATGACTGTTTCCAGGATTTTGCTGGTAATGGCTTGTCATGCTTAAGGCGCATGACACATCCGGTCGAGTGCATATCATTGCATACATGATGGATCCAATAGCATATGCGTATGGGATTGCCTTCATTTTATCTTGCTCATCCCTTGAGCTAGGACATTGAGTCGTACTCAATATCGTTCCTCTTTGAATAGGTACAGTACCTTTCTTAGAGTTCTCCATCTTGAACCTTTTCAAGATCTTACCAATGTATGCACTTTGATTTAAACCAATCAACCGCCTTGATCTATCCTTATAGATCTTTATTCCCAGAATATAGGCGGCTTCACCAAGATCCTTGATGGAAAAACAACTTCCAAGCTAGGTTTTTACACCTTCCAAGGTTGGAATGTCATTTCCAAATATAGTATGTCATCAACATACAATACTAGGAAAGTTATTGTGCTCCCACTAGCCTTCTTATACACACAAGCCTCATCAGCGTTTTTGATGAAGCCAATTTCTTTACCTCCTCATCAAAACGATGATTCCAGCTTCTCGATGCTTGTTTCAATCCATAGATTGATTTATTTAACTTGCATACTTTATTAGGATGTTTTGGATCAACAAAAACTTCAGGCTGAACCATATAA
Source organism: Flaveria trinervia (assembly GCA_025506515.1). Taxonomy (NCBI): domain Eukaryota; kingdom Viridiplantae; phylum Streptophyta; class Magnoliopsida; order Asterales; family Asteraceae; genus Flaveria; species Flaveria trinervia. The sequence goes on from CM046447.1 coordinate 77,205,880, forward strand.
ACATCTTCCTCAAGATATCCATTTAGGAAAGCGTTTTGACATCCATTTGCCAAATCTCATAATCATAATGAGCAGCTATGGCAAACAATATCCTTATATACTTTAGCATTGCAACAGGTGAGAAAGTTTCATCATAGTCAACCCCTTGAGTTTGAGTGAAACCCTTTGCTACAAGTCTAGCTTTATAAGTATCCAAGTTTCCATGCATATCGGTTTTCTTCTTGAAAACCCACTTGCTTCCAACTACTTTGGAATTAAGAGGTGGTACAACAAGTTCCAAAACTTGATTGTCATACATGGATTGCATCTCAACATTCATGGCCTCAAGCCATTTGTCGCAATCCAAATTGGACACTGCATTCTGGTATGTGGTTGGTTCATCCGAATCTACCACATAGCATCCATCCATGAAAAATCCATATCTTTCAGGTGGATTACTAGTTCTACCACTTCTGCGAACGTTTGTGTGTATTGATCAACCGCTTGATCATCCTCAACATCCTCATGTTGAGTGCTAGTTTCAACCAAACGTGCATCGGGTTATGGTTCTTGATCCTCCTCAAGATCCACCGTTCTACTGCTATCTCCTTCCATAAGGAACTTTGCCTCTAAGAACTCACCCTTTCTGGAAACAAACACCTTTTGTTCTAGTGGATCATAGAAATAATATCCCATAGAATCTCTAGGATATCCAATAAAGATACACTTGGTCGATCGGACTTCCAATTTGTTGGGGTGGGAGTCTTAACGTAAGCCTCACAACCCCAGACCCTTAAGTATGATAGGGATGGAACTCTTCCATGCCATATCTCAAAAGGTGTCCTTTCCACCTTTTTGGTTGGGGCCATATTTAGAATACGGGCCGCGGAGAGCAAAGCGAAACCCCCAAATGATAGAGGTAATGTCCTTCTAGCCATCATAGATCGAACCATATCCAATAAGGTTCGATTCCTCCTCTCAGACACACATTATGTTATGGTTTCCAGGTGGAGTGAGTTGTGAGACAATCCCACAACTCCTAAGATGATCTTGAAAGGCATCACTTAGGTATTCACCTCCTCTATCGGTGTGGAGAACTTTAATCGACTTGTTGAGTTGATTTTCTACTTCATTCTTGAAGATTTTGAACATTTCAAAAGCTTCATCTTTGTGCCTTATAAGTACACATACCCATAGCGACTATAATCGTCGGTAAAGGTAATGAAGTATCTTTCACCATTCCTAGTCATTGGTTTAAAAGGACCACATACATCGAATGTATGATTCCTAATAAATCTTTTGCCCTTTCGTTAGTTCCACTAAAGGGTGCCTTAGTCATTTTACCTTGTAAACAAGATTCACAAACTTCAAATGAATCACATTCATTCGTTTTTAAAAGACCATTCTTTTGAAGTGTTTGTATACGTTTCTTTTTTATATGACAAGACGACAATGCCAAAAGTAGGTATCACTCAAATCCAACTTGAGTTTCTTGGTGTTAGTATGGTACAATGAACTATTTAAAGCATTTTCATGAACCAATCATAAATACCATTAATGGGAATTGCTTTAAAATAGAACATATCATTTAAGAAACATGAATATCATTTTCAACAAAAGATAATACATAATCATAATGTCTTAATTGGGATACGGAAATAATGTTCCTAGTCAAACTAGGAGCATAAAAACATTCTTCAAAATAACATCCATGCCACTTGGAAGTTTAGGATGTAGTCCCACGAGCTTCAACTTGGACTTTGGTTCCATTGCCCATGAAGAGGCTAACATCCCCTTGATTGAAGTCCTACTTCTTTTGAACCCCTGCAACAAATTGCAAATATGAGTTCCACATCCGGTATCTAATACCCATGTGTTTGAAGATGTAACATTAAGATCATATGAATCATGTATATTGTACCTGAGGTCTGCTGGCATCCCTCTTGCTTTCAACTCTTGGAGATGGACAGGACAATTCCTTGCCCAATGTCCAATCTCCACACTTGAAGATGGGTCATTAGTAGCAACCTTTTGCTTCTTCTCTTGGGTTTGGGTGGCACCCTTGCCACCCCTTTCCCTTCCCCAAACGGGTCCTTACCCTTGGCAACCTTTGCCTGGGTGCGGGATGAGGCCTTTTCTTGTTCCCACCTTCATGGATGGTGAGAACGGGTAAAACCTTTTACCCATGGCCGCCTCGGCTGTTTTAAGCATGAGTGAAGCTCACCAATGCTTTGTCCCATGCATTCATGTTGTAACACACAAATGTTTGAACTTCTTGGTAAGGCCATTAAGGATCAAATCCGTGGCCAATTCCTTCGAGACGGGACAATAATCCTCTCGAGGCGGTCATGACTTTTAATCTTAAGTACATAAGATGAACCGATTGGTTGTCGTCCATACGACAGGCATGGAGTGCTCGAACCGTTTCGAAGCGCTCAACCCTTGCTTGTGTTGGAACGTTCATTCAGCTGGGTTATCATGTCATAAGCTCGTGATGTTCATATTTTTGGAGATCTGGAGTCATGCTCGCTAGCATGAGACAAGACACTTTGTTGGACCAAAAGAACCAATGAGCCGGACCAGAAAAACCTTTAAGTCCCACAGACGTCACAACAACTACTGAAGACCACAGCTGATTACAAAGTCTGAACAAAAAGTATGAAAGACAAAGTCTGAAGACATAAGTGCTGAAGACAAAGTCTGAAGACACAAGTGCTGAAGACAAAGTCTGAAGACACAAGTGCTGAAGACAAAGTCTGAAGACACAAGTGCTGAAGACAAAGTCTGAAGACACAAGTGCTGAAGACAAAGTCTGAAGACACAAGTGCTGAAGACAAAGTCTGAAGACACAAGTGCTGAAGACAAAGTCTGAAGACACAAGTGCTGAAGACAAAGTCTGACGACACAAGTGCTGAAGACAAAGTCTGAAGACACAAGTGCTGAAGACCAAAGTATCAGACGTTGTCACAACAGCTGAAGAGGTCTTCTTCAGTAGTTGTGATGGTTTACCTTTCAGTAGTTTTCTTTATTCAGTATATGTAAACAACTGAAGAGTATGTTCTTCAGTGTTATAGTTTCAGTAGTTCTTTTCAGTAGTTGTAATAATAGTTAACACTTAGCATTTTTGTAAGAAGATGTCAGTTGTTTGACATCTTAGTAGTTGTGTTAACTATCACTAGTTTGTGATAAATTCTGTTAGATGTCACTATCAAGTGACATCAGCAGACGTCACATCTTATATAAGAGGTGTCGACCTAATTGTAATTGTGACATTCCGTTACCACGAAAGCGAATATTGAATGAAATATATCTGCAGAATTCTCTCTATCTATAACCGTTTTTGTTCTTACATTGAATATCTTTTGTTCTTGTGAATTGGCTAATTCATTGTTAGAATTCTGCTGCTATACTCTCTAATCAATCAAACGTAGATCACTGATCCTAACAAGTGGTATCAGAGCAGTTAATCATTGATCGATCTAACAATTGATCATTGAAACTGCTAATTGATATCTATGTTGATTGATTTAGCATATTTGCAAGAACTGGTTATAGATTATTGATTTCTGACGCTTTCATTCATTTATTTGAGATCTCTCTTGGTTCAATTGGTTGTTGTGTTTTTGTTCTAAATCTGTTATAGCTTAATTGAATTTGATTGAATCTGAGATGACTACTCCTTTAATGATCCTCACAATACGGTTCCTCAACCAAGCCCCCGATGTTGGTTAGGACCGAGTATAACATATGGCAGCGAAGAATGCTTCATCACCTGTCTGTTAACAGTTCAGGTTGTTGGACATCTGTGGTACATGGACCACATAAGCCTATGGTGAACAATCGGGAAACCAATCAAATGGTTCCAAAGAAGAAGGAACAATACTCTGATGAAGATCGGAAACTGTTTGAGATTGATGCTAAAGCCCATGGAATTCTGGCCATGGCACTGCCTAATGAAATCTATTCAGGGCTTATGCATCATGAAACTGCTCATGATCTCTGGAATGCCCTGAAGGAACAATTCGGTGGCACAGATGAGGTCTTAGCAAACAACAGAGAAATCCTTGCCCAACAATATGAGACATTCTCTCATAGAAAGGGTGAGACACTGACTCAACAGTTTGAGCGTTTTTCTGTTGATCTCTGAGCTGAAAATGGTGAAAGGAATACACCAACAGCCAGATGAATAACAGGTTCCTCAGATCACTGCCTGAGAGATGGGACACATATACATTGTCCTACGCTCCAGTGCAAATCTGGATAGCCTATCTCACCCAACTTCATGGGAAACTGCTTACATTCGAAAGAGAGATAGAGCAGAAAAGGAAACTGTCCTCATCAGGAAAGCTCACTGATGACTTTGTACCAGGGAATACTGCCTTGGTTGGTCATGAGTCAGAATATGATGCATCTGAAAGCAATTATGATGAGCATATTGATTTCTCTTCAAATAGTTCTGATCATGCATTTGTTGGTATTGAGAGTCATTCTGGCAGTAATAGTGACAATCTATGCTTCATCATGGATGATTTGAAAAGAATAGCTGATGATGATCTAGAAGAGATGGATATTCTGAGCCAAATGGCATTGATTAATATCAGATCTCAGAAGTTCTACAAGAGAACTGGCAGGAAATTTCCTGGACTCTCTGGCAAAACCAAAGTTGGTTTTGACAAGAGTAAGTTGAGGTGTCACAAATGCCAAAGGCTGGGACACTTTGCAAGAGAGTGTAGATCAACTGGATCTAACTCTTCTGCACCCTTTGTGACTTTTCCTAGTACTAGTCCACAAAACAGAGGGCAACATCCTGCTGGTTCTGGTCATCATTCACATCCTAGATCCTGCATACTTTGTCTCCCAGGGTCCAATGTCATATCATGTTCCCTGCTATTACTTGCCTCAATCTAATCAGTTCAAGCTCCATTTCACAACAATCCCTGCATTGCCTGAACCTCAACCTTCCAATCTCATCAACAAATTCACTCTCAACAACACAGCTTCTTCACCCAGGAGTTGTTGACTGGAGCAATTTACCAGATGATTTGTCTGGTCATGAACAACTGTTCACTGGTGCTGGTCAACATGGTGGTGACAGTCCCTTTGGAAATCTAGCTCTTATGGCTTTGGATTCTGCTGATACTTCATCCTCTAATGCCTCTACACCAAAGGTATCACAGGTATCCTCTGAGGCAAAAGCCAAACTATGTTCTGAATCATGCATAGCGCATTTGCATCTATTAGAGAAGCAAATGTAGCTTTAATCAACAAGAACATTGAGCTAGAACAAATAATTTCCAAAAGCAAAGCTGAATTTGAGTCTGTGCTTAATGGAAGAATGATGAGATTTACAAACTTAAATGCCAAATAATGATGATAAGGCTAGGGAAGAGATATTCTAGAGAAGTTATAGAGATCTCAAGGATACACTTGCAACTACCCAGTAAAGTGTGATCGATGGGTAAACTCTTGCAAGGGTTTTGAAATGCTTCTTAGTAAGCAATCTGCTTCCAATGTGAAGTTTGGCATTGGTTACAATCACACTGCTCCACCTACAGATTTTACTCCCAGAGCAGAGGTAGAATCTGATGGTGAGAGCAATAACCAATCCATTTCATCATGTGATCTACTTTCTGATACAGCACCATCAGAAGTTGAAGTCAGCACTAAGCCCTCTCAGAACCTATCAGTTGATGTTGATGGTTCCACTGCTGACACTCACATGATCAAAGAGTTGATCAAGTCAGGAGTTAATTCTGAAAGTCCTAAAAGGACTGGAGAGCAAGATTTAACACCTGAAGTTCAAACTCCAACTACTGTCAGTACTGAAAAGAAGAAAACTGTCAGTAGAAAGAGTTTGAAGACTACTAAAGAGGAAGTCAAGAAAGCAAACAATGCTTTCAAAGCACTGAAGAGCAAGTCTTCAGTAGTTTCATCCTCTTTAGTTGATGATCAACATAAGATGAAGAAGAAACCATGTGAAGTATGTGGCTTGTTCAATCATCTTACTCATGATTGTTGGTACAAAAGAGGATCCAAACTCAAACATAAAGAGGAAATTAAAGAGAAAATGGTTAAAATGAAAACTGAGTTTGAGACCACATTTGTATCAGCAACATCAAATCCTGTAACCCTTAAGTCCATAAAGAAATCCAAAAAGGAAGGGGTAAACAGGTAACAGCTGAGATTGCTCAAAAGAAGAAGGTGCAACATAGGAACTTATCAAACTCCAATGCCAATGTGTGATGAGCTGAAAGCTTTATCACAAAATCAGACACAGCTGGTTATGATGGTTCAACATCTATTGGGAAGAGTTAACCAATTAGATGTTCTATGTTGAAACCACAGAAAAGGAGGTCCAAGCCAAAGGATTCCTCTTCTTCACCATTCTTCCTCTCAAGTTGTTGTTTCCATCAAACCTGTTAGTTTACCATCTGTTGATGAGAACAGGCCCAAAACCAAAAAGGTTTGGGTCTCCAAAACTAACTGATTGTTTATAATTGTAGGGTTCTTAAACATGCCAAAGTAGCATCTGGTATGTAGACAGTAGGGGATCTATGCACATGACTGGGAACAGCTCTCTTCTTCATGACTACTCTCAAGGAAAGAAGGGGTTTGTTTCTTTTGGCAATGATGCTAGGGGTTACATCATTGGAAATGGCTTTGTCTCCAATGGAGAAATAAAGTTTGATGATGTTAATCATGTGGAAAATCTCAAGTACAATCTCTTGAGTGTCAGTCAAATGTGTGATAAAGGCCATGTTGCTCTTTTCACCAGTCAGAACTGTAGGATTCTGTCATCCAAAGTTCTGCATTTGATTGATAAGGTGTTGGATGATCACACTCTCCTGAGAGCCAACAGGACAGGTAGAGTATATGCCTTAGATCTTTCCAAGAAAATAGATCTCAGAGGCATCCTTGCCTATTTTCCAAAGCCTCTCCTCAAGAATCTAAACTATGGCACAGAAGGCTGGGTCATGTTAATTTCAAAAACATGAATCAGCTGATTCACAATAGTTTAGTCAGAGGCTTACCAATAAAGGAGTTCCACTGTGATGAAACCTGCACTGCTTGTTTAAAAGGAAAACATCACAAAGTCTCATTCCCTCCTATTGAAGAGCCTAAGTCCACTGCCTGCTTGCAATTACTGCATATGGATCTATTGGTCCTGTGAGAGTGATGAGCATGGCAAAGAAGAAATACTGTCTGGTAATTGTGGATGATTACTCCAGATTTGTATGGACTTTCTTTCTACATTCAAAGGATGAGGTTGCTCAGAAGATTATTCACTTTGTGTTGTATGTTGAGAAGCAGTATTCCCTTCCAGTCAAGTGTATTAGGAGTGACAATGGAACTGAATTCAGAAACCATACACTTGATGACTTCTATCTTTCAAAGGGAATCAAAAGGCAGTTTAGCATACCACGGACTCCAGAACAAATGGAGTAGTGGAGAGGAAGAACAGGACCCTAATTGAAGCTGCAAGGTCCATGTTGGCTGACTCTGGTTTGCCACTGACCTTTTGGGCTGAAGCTGTTAACACAATTGCTATGTGCAGAATAGAGCCTTAGTAAATCAGAGGTTGATGAAGACTCCATATGAAGTTCTCCATCACTTGGCTCCTCTGATTTCATTTTCAAAGCATTTGGGTGTCCCTGTTTTATTCTCAACACAAAGGATCAACTCCAAAAATTTGATCCTAAGGTGGATGCAGGGTTTTGTTGGTTATTCATCTACTTGCAAGGCATACAGAGTCTTCAACTGCAGAACAAAGATAGTTGAAGAGACTTTGCATGTGAAGTTTAATGAATCTCCTATGGACAAGATTCCACAAAACCCTGTGGAGTTGTTTGATTTGGACATACTGCAATATGTTCCTTATCAACCTCCAATGTTGCAGATCATGTGGATAAATCATCTTCTGCAGCATGTCTTCACCTGGTGGTATTGATGATGATGATGATAATATCAATACTCACCTATTCAAGTTTAGTGACCAACTGCCTGTGTCTGCTAAATTGATGTTCCTGTAGCTTCAGCAGTTCCATCCACAACAAATGCTGATGAGATCTCTGATTCCTCTACATCTTTTGAGTTACCATCTAATTCTTGGTTTCAAGAGTCTGCATCAACATCTGCTGCTGCTGAAGGTCCTACAAACACTTGCACAGATCTCATTGTTTATCAAGAACTGAAGAATCACCCAATGTCTCAGATTATTGGTGATATCAATGCTGGAGTTTCAACAAGAAGTCAATTGTCTAACTTCTGCTTCTATGCTCTCTTCATCAGTCAGCTAGAGCCAAAGAACTACCATGTTGCTTTGAGAGACAATGGATGGGTTGAAGCCATGCAGCTTGAGCTACTTCAGTTCAAGAAACAGCAAGTGTGGGAACTGGTTCCTCTTCCCCCAGGTAAGTGTGCAATAGGCACTAAATGGTGTTTAGGAATAAAACTGATGAAAATGGGCTTATTGTTAAGAACAAGGCTAGATGGTTGTACAGGGGTTTTCACAAGAAGAAGGTATTGACTATGATGAAACTTTGCCCCTGTAGCCAGACTAGAGGCAATCAGATTGTTTTTAGCCTATGCTGCATTACACAATCTTAAAGTTTTTCAAATGGATGTCAAAAGTGCATTTCTATATGGTAAAATAAAGAAGAAGTTTATGTGTGTCAACCACCAGGTTTTGAGGATAATAAACATCCTGATGGGTGTATAAACTTGATAAGGCTCTTTATGGGTTGAAACAAGCTCCTAGAGCCTGGTATGACACTTTCCACTTTTCTTCTTAAGAATAATTTCACTAGAGGCTCCATTGATAAAATTTGTTTATTAAGAAGGTGGATCAGCATAAGCTACTTGTTCAGATTTATGTTGATGATATCATTTTTGCATCCTCTGATCCCCAGTTGTGTGATGATTTTACAACATTAATGAAAAAGAGGTTTGAAATGAGTGCAATGGGAGAATTACAGTTCTTTCTAGGCTTGCAAATTAAACAAAAGGCTGATGGAACCTTTATTCATCAGTCAAAATATACAAAAGATCTTTTGAATAAGTTTGATTTACAAACTGTAAGCCTGTTCTACTCCCATGTGCAACACCACACAACTGGATGCAGATCAGAAAGGTAAAGTTGTTGATGAAACACTTTACAGATGTATGATTGGGTCCTTGATGTATTTAACAGCTTCTAGACCAGATATATGTTTGCTACATGTGTTTGTGCTAGATTTCAGGCTGCTCCTAAAGAGTCTCATTTGATTGCAGTCAAGAGAATCTTTAGATATTTGCAAGGTACACAATCTCTAGGTTTATGGTATTCCACGGACACTAGTTGCAGCAATTAGTTGCTTTTTCAGATAGTGACTATGCAGGGTGCAAGTTAACTAGAAAGTCAACTTCTGGTGGTTGTCAATTCCTAGGCAACTGTTTGATTTCTTGGCAGAGTAAGAAACAAACATCTGTTGCTACATCACTGCTGAAGCCGAGTACATTGCTGCTGCAAGTTGCACTTCTCAGGTACTCTGGCTTCAGAACCAACTTCTGGATTATGGCATTACAGAGACTAAGACTCCATTATTAATGGATAGTGCTTCAGCTCTGTGTATTGTCAAAAATCCAGTCCAGCACTCTAGGACCAAACATATAGAGATCAGACATCACTTTATTCGGGATTGTTTTGAAAAAGGTCTGATTGATCCTAAGTTTGTGCCTAGTGCTGATGAGCTTGCAGATATTTTTACTAAGCCTTTGGATAGTTCTACTTTCCAAAACTTGTGTTAAGGCTTGGTATGCTGCAGCTAGAATAATAGTGACAACTACTGATGATTTCAGTAAAAAGTACTGGTGATCATTGGTAACCATGTCACATATAAGTACTGATGAGTTCTTTCACCTTCAGTAGTTTTTATAACTACTGACGGCTAAATGCCTCACAAGTACTGAAGTACTTTATCTGTTCTAAACCATGATGTAGTTACAACTACTGATGTAGTTACAACTACTGAAATCAGTACAAACAGATAAGTACTGACGTCCTATGAAACACCTGAAAAGCAGATGCAAAGTCTAATGAGTAAGTGTTGAGGACAGTATGAAACAGCTGAAAGGCTATGAATTGACGAACTACTGAAGAGAACTTTCTCTTCAGTTGTTTCTACAACTGCTGTTTCATCCTAAACAACTGATGACAAAACCATGTCTTCAGTAGTTTCACAACTACTGATGACTAATACCAAGTCATCAGCTTTTTCAACAATGATGACAAAGCCATGTCTTCAGTAGTTTCACAACTACTGAAGACTAACACCAAGTCTTCAGCTGTTTACAACAACTGCTGACAAAACCAATGTCTTCAGTAGTTTCCCAACTACTGATGACTGATACCAAGTCTTCAGTTGTTTCATCATCTAAAGTCAAAACCATGGTCTTCAGTAGTTTTCTAACTGCTAATGTCTAAAACCACGACTTCAGCTGTTTCAACGTCTGAAAGGGTAATACCATGTCAACAGTCATTTAAAACTACTGATGACTAACACCAAACCCTTCAGTCGTTTTCTAACCCGTACCCTATAAATATCCGACCTAATCCTTCAGAGCCTCATCTTCTTCAAACCTAACGTTCATCTCTCCAAAACTTCTCTCTCATAAATGGCGTCCATGCAGCTCAAACCGCGACACAACTGTGTAGCTTACCTCACCAAATCGCCATTCTGGGCTAAGTTCGATAATGCTATTGATCTTATGGTCCAGTCACCCTACAAAACGGCCTTTCTTCTCAATCCAATCCTTCATGCCGAATCCCTTAACCAGTTTTGGATGAACGTCACCCTCACCACTGGGGAGAACAACACAGCGTCTCTCCGGTCGGTCATCAACAACCACGAAGTGGTCATCACTCCCGATATACTTCGTCAAACCCTACACCTGGATGATGCCACTTCTCCTGCTGGATATCCAAAGGGCACAACTGATTTATCCTTTGCCCACCATGGATATCAGGAAAACTTAGTGCCTCCACCATACTGAAGAAACATTTCCATGATGCTGAACGTCTCATATTTCACATGGTAAATGTCTGTTTGGCTCCTAAGACTTCCTCTTGGGATCAAATGTCTACAAGGTGGCAGCAGGTAATGTACTCCATCCTTGAGCAACAACCTTTAAATTTTTCGGAATTACTATTTTCAGAGCTCAAGGATATGGCTCAAAAACAAACTGCTAACCGTTGGATATTATATCCTCGGTTCATAATGGCCATAATTGCAAACCAGCTTCAAGCTTGGGACTTGTTGGCCTGGGAGTCCCTGCTATGGCTGTATTGCCTGAAGTATACTCCCGGCACAACTCTGACCAATCACTCAAAATGGCTGCCAAGCTGCGCAAACCCACGCAGCTGGAACCCACAGCCACCACCTCCAAATCAAAAGTCCCCACCAAACCCACTCAAAAGAAAACCAAAAAGGCTACTCAGGGAAATGAGTCCCCTGAGGATGCCCCTGCAACACAAACGCAGGCTATATCCACTGGTTATAACCCCTAGTGGATATAAGGACTCTCCCAGCCACAGCCGCTCAGGATTCCTCTCAAAAGGAGCCTGCAGCAACCACAGAAGGGGTACCCACCAATCTGGGATCTTCCTCATTTGAGGAGATTGCCATTGAAGAGCACCATTCCCCCAGGTGCAGACTGCTTTTACCCCATCTCCCCATGCAACCGCCCCCAAAGTCCTACATTACTTGTTGCACAAGTGCTGACTCAGTTGCACTCCTCACCCCCTCCCCAGATACCAATTACTACTGGGAACACTTCTACCATTGAGGGGGAGGACCAAAGTGCAGCTGAGAACCCACAGCATAGGGGTTACAATGTTCCTTCTCCTAGTGTAGCAATGGAGATTGGAACTTCTGGTGAGGCTGCCACTTCTCCTGCTTCAGCATATGATCAGGTTGTAGTTGGTACCATTACTAAGACCTTACCAGAGGCAACTGCTGATGACGGACAAAGTCCTGAGGCAGGAAGTCCCCAGTTCCAAGACAAAGGGGCACATGCTACAACTGAGCTACACTCAGTGCATGTTCATCCTGATCTATCAGGAGGTCAGGTGATTCAGTATCTACTGATGACCTGGGCTTCTTTTACGATGTAATCGCCCAAAACACCATCCTGGAAGAGGAGGTGAGCAGACTCAAAGAGCTGCTTGCCAAAACTTCTAAGGAACAAAGACCATCTGCCTCTACCACCTCACAGATGGCACCTTCATCTGAAGGTCTCCAAACACTGAGCCACTCCCAACAACTCAGCCACCTGCCTCTGCTTCTGGCACTATTTCTCGGAACAGAACCCTCCTGAGCAAATAGTTGCTATCCTTCAAAATTCCCTCCCTCTCATCACCCATAATCACTGACATAATGATCAAAGCCATTGATGAGAGGCTTTCCTCAGTAATACACCCATTGATAGAGGAGGTTGTGGGCAAACAACTTTCTGGCAATCAACCCCTTGCAACCAATGCAACCAAAAAGGGGGAGATTAAGTCAGTGAAAGCAAAAGAAAGAGGAGTACAGAGGAGAAAGAAAAGGAGAAAGAAACAGAAGGGAGAGTAGTGGAAAAGGAGTTGGAGTTGAATGTGGAGACCGATAAAGAGAAGGAAAAAGAGAAAGCCTTGGAGCTACTGATAAAAGAGGCTGATGCCGAACACAGCAGATCAATGGACAACATCATTGATCAGCTGTTTAGGCAAGGCCATGACACCGAAACTTGACTCTGAGATTCGATGATTAGAGATTGAAGAAATCCAGAATAGATGGGCAAGTTATGAAGTGTTAGAAAGAGAAAGGCTTGAGATCATGATTAGATTTATTGAAAAATATCTGGGAAGATCAATGATCGAAATCAAAGCTTGGTCCAGGGACAGTATCTTGGCAATCACCACCAAGATCTGTTCATCTGAAGCATATACTAAGGGACTTGTTATTGAAGCTTTGAATGAAGCAGGAGCAGGGAGCAGGACTGAGCTAGCCAAATACTCAAAAGCAACACTCACCTCCAAAATGCTAACTCAGCCTGTCAACATTCCCTCCCCAAAACAACCACAACCCAACCCACAAAACCAACTCCTTACCATCTAAAACAACAGCCGATGATGCCCTAAGAAGAAGAAGAGAAGGGTGTTGAGGCTAGAAGAAGAAGAAGAAGAGGATGATGTGGAAGAAGATAGGCTGCCTCTGTCTGCAGTCTAACATTGGCTAAAGCCAAACCCATGCCCATCACTCCCACCTCACAGATGGAAGCTGTGAGAGTAAAGATTGAAGAAGAACAGCAGCAAAAGCTTCATGATGATGAAATGCTGAAAAGCATTGACAAAACTTATGCTGCTTCGTCATCAATATTAGTATGAAGAAAGAAGCTCTGAGGTTGTACACCCTTGCCAACACATTTCAATATCAGAAGGAAAAGGTGAGAGTATGGCCTGATCCTAGGGTGGCTCACAGGATTGTAAAGAAAGACATTCCTTCGAGATACAAGGGCCAAGTCAAAAGGATCGTAGATGAAGAGATCACAGTGGTCCTTGTAGTATCACCCTGGGAGATTGTAGAAGACTTCAAGAAGGCCTATGAGACTAAACAACCACCCAAAAGATGTTAGAGAACAGAATTATTAAAAAGGGGTTAGTCTACAAGAGGCTTGAGAACTTCAAACAAAATGAGCTCAGTCTGTTACTTGAAGGGACTCATCCTGATGAGTTTGCATACAGACAGATTACAACAGTTGAGCTCAAAAATGGTAAACAGGCCAAGTACATCTCAGAGCTGTATGGGCGAGAAGGATTGTTTGATGGTGAAGCCGAGAAACTGACCATGGAAGAACAAATCATGTTTCTCAGAGCATACACCAGAGAATCCTACAGGCTTATACATGGGAAGTGAGTCTCATGGATGGGGAAACAGCTCAGTGTCCAATTCCCCAATACAGAGCTCCCATCCATACATTGCCAACCAAATCTTCAGAGACTCATTTCCAGGCCAGTGCTTATATGGTCATCTTCTCAACTGATCAAGAAGGAAAAAGACAACCATTCTGCCAACAATAAGTGGGCCTCAATAAAGTTAAAGGTTTTGGCTGCATTGGTTCAGGGGGAGTTTGTTGGACCAAAAGAACAATGAGCCGGATCAGAAAAACCTTTAAGTCCCACAGACGTCACAACAACTACTGAAGACCACAACAGTGAAGACAACAGCGATTACAAAGTCTGAACACAAGTACTGAAGACAAAGTCTGAAGACACAAGTGCTGAAGACAAAGTCTGAAGACACAAGTGCTGAAGACAAGTCTAAAGACACAAGTGCTGAAGACAAGTCTGAAAACACAAGTGCTTAGACAAAGTCTGAAGACACAAGTGCTGAAGACAAAGTCTGAAGACACAAGTGCTGAAGACAAAGTCTGACGACACAAGTGCTGAAGACAAAGTCTGAAGACACAGTGCTGAAGACCAAAGTATCAGACGTTGTCACAACCTGAAGAGGTCTTCTTCAGTAGTTGTGATGGTTTACCTTTCAGTAGTTTTCTTTGTTTGTATTTGTAAAACAACTGAAGAGTATGTTCTTCAGTTGTTATAGTTTCAGTAGTTTCTTTTCAGTAGTTGTAATAATAGTTAACACTTAGCATTTTTGTAAGAAGATGTCAGCTGTTTGACATCTTCAGTAGTTGTGTTAACTATCAGTAGTTTGTGATAAATTCTGTTAGGTGTCACTATCAAGTGACATCAGCAGACGTCACATCTCTTATATAAGAGGTGTCGACCTAATTGTAATTGTGACATTCCGTTACCACGAAAGCTAATATTGAATGAAATATATCTGCAGAATTCTCTCTATCTATAAGTTTTTGTTCTTACATTGAATATCTCTTGTTCTTGTGAATTGGCTAATTCATTGTTAGAATTCCGCTGCTATACTCTCTAATCAATCAACGTAGATCACTGATCCTAACACCTTGGCGGAGTCCTTAGTGTATTTCAGCCAATCGTTATAGGCCTCATCATCATCCTCAGTAGGTTTGATGGGGTAGGGTCATCTAAAACAATGTCTCTCTCTTGCTGAGAACGATTCTCAAGTTTCGATACCAATCAATAAAGTTGTTATGATTAGACGTTCTTTTTGAAGGATCGCTCGTAATGATGGGTGGACACGGATGAGTTATCATGATTGTCTATTGGTGGCCATCTACAAAATTTAACAAAGATCTATTTAGTATTTCGATATTGCCAATTTTAATAATTAATGCCTTTTATGGTCATGGTATATTAAATTCTAGAACCAACATTACATTTAAATTATGGTAGGTGACCTTTATCCACTATTTAAATTAATAAGGTGGTCAACGATTGACGGTTGCAAACATTTGCACTTCTAGAGGTATGGGATCGACTTTAAACATCATACGTAAAGTCGGCATGTTAATCCATCAACACCATTTGGAAACCATATTTAGGTGATCCATTTAACATGGTTTGCAAATCAAGTTACCCTACTTGCACACACGTGTGAGTTTACCCACATAAGTGGTTAGGTGACCTTTATCCCACCAATGTGTATCCCCACCTTAAATCACAAGTTCCCTCTAAATGTTTAGGTGGCCTTTATCCCATTAAGAGTTTCCAAATGACTCAAGTGTTGTGCAAAAGGATGGTGTTAAACTTGTTGGTCAAAAGTTTAGAGATTTCTTAATTCTAGTTTAGAAAACTCTATGTACTTGTATTTGCATGCGTTCAAATACAAGATACCCTATGGTTCTTTTAATAAAACCCATTTTATTATAAAATCATTAATCCTTTTGATAACCATTTATTAACACTTAATGATTAAGAACCATTTTATATTAGCTTGTTAAGATCATTTTATTGAGATTGTTAATCACATCCAAATATCATACAATCATTCATAAAATCACAATCAAACAAGCATAATATAAACAACCATAATGTGCATAACCATAGCTACTATTGTGACCACACTTGTTTTCCATCACAAGTGTTGTCATTTGATCTTTCCTAAGGTTGAAAACAACACAAAAAAGGTCAACATAGACTCCCACTTGAACTTGCATCCATATGCTTCAAGTCCCTTTCTTTGTATCTTCCTCTTGTGCTTCCTCCCGAGCATCTTCTTTTACAAAATAATATATATCCTAATACATATTTTTCTAGTAAAAGAAAATACTCCTAATCTATTATTACATCCCAATGAATAAATAGACAAAATACATTTTTAAACAAAGCACAAATTAATATACAACCCCATTGAAAGAATACAATCAAATAATACATTCAATCCAAACCAAACAACACAAGGTCAAGCTAGGTTATGCACAATCATATGAACAACCATAAACATCATTCAACAAACAAAATAAACCCCATCAAACCCCAATTTTCAGCCAACATAAACTGAAAATTAGGGTTTGTTTGTCCAAACAAACAACAACATATCAACCAATTGACATTCCCATCTTTCAAGGTTTAATCATAAGCATGAAGATATAACTTTGAAAGACTTGGGGTTTATTGAATCAACCAAAATCAGCCTATTATGAGTTGATAATCATCCTATAAAACCAATTTTAAAGGAGAAGAACAAGCAAGCTATCCACATAACCGGCTCTGATACCACTGATGGGTTTGCAAGAACATAAAACTTAGTTTAACCCATTAAAATTTCTGAAAACGCAAGTCTAGGGGTAAAAACTATCCAAAAGGACAAAATGTTTGAAAAGTGGGTGTAAAAAGATGGTATGGCCGCCCATATGTCACATACCCACTTATCTTCGAGTTTAGAGAGAGAGAGAGTAGTGGGAGTAGCAAATTCTTGGTTTTGAAGGAAGAACAAGAAAGAACTCGAACTCAAGGTAAGAATTCATGTTTTTATGGTGTTCTCAACCGGTTATGTCCTCGAGTTTATGCTTATGTGTAATTATATGTGTTTGGGAATGTTTTTAGTGGGTTTCTAGGCAGTTGGATTCAATTTGCAAACGAGTTTGGAAGAAGCCATACTCAAGAGCTGCAAAGGTGAGTTCTAGACCTCTTTTTTACCCGTTTTAACTGAATTTGGGGATGGAAATGCATGAATGTATGTTTTCATTAAACTGGATTTCGGACCCGTATGTTTGAATGTGTGTATGATGACGCTACGTTATGATGTGTGACTATGTCCATGCTTGAGATGTTTCTAAGACTTAGGATGTATGATTTAAGCTTAGAACATGATGAACGATGAGTTGAAATTGAAATATGATGTTTAAGGCTCATATGATAAGTTTAAGAATCTGCATAAGTGTTGAAAAGTTAATACGGATAAGTAATGGGAAGAAATGCGGATGAACAGTTAATGTGGATGAGTATTAACTGCTAAGTAAGTAAATACGGATGAACAGTTAATGCGGATGAGGTCAATGCGGATGAGCATTGACTAAGTATTGAAATGCGGATGAAGTAATTCAATGCGGATGAAGTAAGTCAATGCAGATGAAGTAAGTCAATGCGGATGGGGTAAGTCAATGCGGATGAAATTCAATGCGGATGAACATCGATTAAGTCTGAGAAATGCAGATGAATATTGACTAAGGGTAAATGCGGATGAATATTGACTAAGGGGAAATGCGGATGAGTAAGGCCAATGCGGATGAACAAATGCGGATGAAGTAAGATCAATGTGGATGAACTATAGCAAATGCGGATGAACTATAGGAAATGTGGATGAACACTTAGACTTTCCTGACTTTCTAAGAAAAAGACAAATGTAGGCTTTGACTTGAGATGTTCCCGGGGATTCATGCAAGTTGACTTTGAGGTCATAGATGTTAAGATGGGCATGTAATGATGTGTGATTGATGCATATGCATAATGATGATGTATGATGTTGTATGATTATACATGAGGCATGTTATGAATGTATGACGATGCCCTGTATGATGATGATGACTCAATGTTATGTTCCTTGTGATGTATGTTTATCTTTCCATGGCTTTACGTATTATGTTAATGAATGAACCGAAAGTATTATGTAATGTAAACTGAAAGATAATGAAAGAGGAACATGACGAATGAATACATGCATTAATAATGAATGAATGTAAGAAGGCTTGCAAGCAAATGTATGGAGGTGCACACCCAATGAAGGTGTTAGCTCAACGGTGTGCTGGTTAGCTACCCTGAAGGATGCACATTGGGGTGCAATCTTTGTGATTGACCATATGAATGGATCCTTGCTGCTTGCCCTAGGTACTAGAGTCAGCTTCGTGCACAATGTTCGAGGTCTATGAAAGACCTTAGGCCCAGTTACCGCTTCGTGCACAATGTTCGGGGTATATCATATGGCAATGATCCGGAATGAAAGAGAAAAAATAAATGGTGAATGTACTTGCCCTAGGTACTGGAGTCAGCTTTGTGCATAATGTTCGAGGTCTATGAAAGACCTCAGGCCCAGTTACCCACTTCGTGCATAATGTTCGGGGTAATGTACATGTCACTGAAAGTTAATGAATGAATGATGAAGATAATAATGATATTATCTATGTATACATATGACGTATGATCGCATGAAACTAAAGAAAGGTTTTAATGAAAGTAAAGTATTGTTTTATTATAAAACTAGAACTCACTCAGCAACGCTGACTTTTATGCATTTTCCAGTTGGCAGGTGAGCCTTGCTGAGGATGGCATGGAGCAACTACTTGGAATTTTGAATGGCATTCTTTTGTTAATGTTTTTGCGTTGTAATGCGAACGAATGATGTTTTGAAATGAACGCCTGTATTAACTTGCAAAAACATTTGTAATGATATGAAAAGTTAGTTTTATGTTTCTGCTGCAATGTTTTATGAATGATTAAATGTAAAGTATATGTTTTATGTGTGATGATTTACCAGCTGTAAGCGTCCCGGGAACGGGGCCTTACAAGTTGGTATCAGAGCCAATGTTTAAGTGAAATGGGTAAATTTTCAAACTAAACCTTATCTAAAACTGAGAATGAGACAAAAAGGGAAGGGATGCCAATCTGAGTAGCTGCATGCCATCGGGTATTTTCATAAAGTTAACGGTATTACGTGCGCATGTTATGTGGTTTATGTGTTGCTGATAGATTTAGATACTGATGTAGTCAGGATAGGTAATGCTTAGGGTATTTCAGAGTAAAGTAAGTGGCTAATCACAACTGGCCACTGTAATTAGGGACTTACTATACTTGACATAAACTGAGTTATTACCTGAATGATCGTGTTGGTGTTTGAATCTTTCAGCGTGTGTGTGTGAGGATGGCCGGTGTAGATCATCTAAAGCTTCACGTGGTGGTAGACGTGGTGTTGAACCATGGGTTACGAGAGGAAGGCCTAGGGCCGAAAAGGTGGTTCATGAAGAACCAGAAACCCCTCATCCGGAGGGCGGAGATGAGAGTGCTAACCTGAGAGCCTTAGTGAAGGAGGCGATTGTGGAGGAAGTGCATTAACTCATGCAGACGATCCTACCGTCTGTGGTGACCGAAGTGATAAAGACAGTTAGAGAGGGGGAGAGAAGGGAAAGGAGAAGACATACGGGCAAAAGAAGATAGCCCGAGACTGAGACGGTTCCGTCTGATGACGAAGAAGAAGAGGAAGAAGCAGAGCCTATGCAAGAGGCGCTACGAGGCTGTAACTACGGGGTGTTTATGAGATGCAAGCCCCCTACTTTTGATGGAAACGGCACTACTGCTGCTGCTCACCGGTGGGTGAGGGAAATGGAGGTTGTACTTGATATCAGCGAGTGCCAAGAGGACCAGAAAGTTAAGTTCGCTACTCACTCTTTTATGGACTCAGCTCTATATTGGTGGGACAATATTGTCCAAGCTGAGGGCAGCAGGGCCATTGGGAGAATGAGATGATCCGAACTGAAAAAGTTAGTGATTGATGAGTTTTGTCCTCATCGGGAAATGGACAAGGTCGAGAGGGAGTTTTTGCAATTAGAGGCAGAAACGATGACACACCAAGGTACACCACAAAGTTCAATGAAATGGCACGTCTGGTGGCGGATCAAGTGACGCCTCTGTCACGGAAGATTAAAAGGTACATCCAGGGATTGCCAGCGGACATTCACATGCACATGATCGCTGCTCGACCAAGCACGTTTAGGTCAGCAGTGGATTTAGCAGGGAGGTTGTATGATGAGAGGACTGTGGTGGTGGTGGTGGCTAAAGGTAGTCGGAAGGGTGGAGGTGATAGAAACTAGAATGGGAAGAGGTTTGGTCGAGGTGGTGCCTCGACGAGTAACAAGAAGGCTTGAGTGGATGACCGTCGTGTGGTCACATCTAGTGCGGGGTCGAAGAAGTGTGGCAAGTGTGGGAAGGAGCACGGTGGCAAGTGTAGATGGGGGTTGAATGTTTGTTTCAAGTGTGGGAAGCCTGGTCATATGGCTAGAGACTGTGGAGGTATGAAGTGTTTCAATTGCGGGGAAAGTGGTCATATGAGTAGAGATTGTAAGAAACCAAGAGCTGAGAGTTCTGGGATGAAGAAAACTGGAGGTGAAGGACCAAGGGCAAGCGCCAAGGCATTCACGATGACACAGGAGGAAGCTAGGACGGACCCTGATTTCGTGTCCGGTACGATTCTGGTGAACCAAACTTTAGCTTTTTGCTATTTGATTCTGGTGCTAGTAAAAGTTTTATTTCTGCTGCTTTCTGTGCTAAGCTGCCTGTTAGTAGTAGACGTGTTGATGCGCCCTTCGATGTAGAAACTGCCATAGGTAAGTCTACCAATATTTCTGAGATGATAGAGGACTATGATGTGGAGCTAGAAGGTCATAAGTTTCCCGTTAGACCGTTTGTGATGACCTTAGGTGGTTTTGATTTAGTTCTTGGGATGGGTTGGCTAGCGACTACGAGGCGAACATTGTGTGTCGCAAGAAGATGATTCAGCTATAAGCGCCTAACGGGAGTTCGGTAACTGTTTATGGAGATCGGGTCATGACGATTCTGAAGGTAATCTCAATGGCAGTGGCAGGAAAGTGTATGAGGCGTGAATGTAACGCCTACTTGGCTTATGTAAAGGATGGGGATACGCCCATGCCGCAACTGTCTGATGTACCGGTTGTGTGTGACTTTCCGGACATGTTCCCAGAAGACTTACCAGGAGTGCCACCTGAAAGAGAGATTAAGTTTCAGATTGATCTGATACCAGGTGCTCAACCTGTCGCCAAGGCACCATATCGGTTGGCCCCGACAGAGATGAAAGATTTGATGGAACAGTTGCAAGAGCTGTTGGATAAGGGGTTCATCAGACCGAGTATCTCTCCTTGGGGTGCTCTAGTCCTGTTTGTGAAGAAGAAAGACGGTAGCATGAGGATGTGCATTGACTGCCGTGAGTTGAACAAGCTGACAGTGAAGAACCGATACCCCTTACCAAGAATAGATGATTTGTTCGATCAGCTTCAAGGTGCCAGTTGGTTTTCAAGGATAGATCTTCGATCTGGCTACCATCAGTTCAAGGTGAAGGAGCAAGATATCCCTAAAATAGCTTTTCGCACGTGCTACGGTCACTACGAGTTTCTTGTCATGTCTTTTGGTTTGACCAATGTGCCAGCTGCTTTATGGATCTGATGAACCATGTGTGTCGGCCTATGTTGGATAAATCAGTGATTGTGTTTATTGATGATGTCCTGGTTTGCCGGTCATATTCGGGAGGTTTTAGAGACATTGAGGAGGGAGAAGTTGTATGCAAAATTCTCCAAGTGCGCGTTCTGGTTGCGTGAAGTTCAGTTCTTGGGTCATGTGGTAAATCCCGACGGGATTATGGTGGACCCGGCTAAGGTGGAGGCGGTGATGCAATGGAAGTCTCCTAAGACACCATCCGAGATTCGTAGCTTCTGGGTTTGGCGGGCTACTATAGGAGGTTTATCCAAGACTTCTCTAAGGTTGCTTTTCCACTAACTAAGTTGACCCGGAAGGATGTGAAGTTCGTATGGGGTCAAGCTCAAGAGAAGGCATTCGAAGAATTGAAGGCAAGATTGACTCAAGCTCTTATTCTGTCATTACCCGATGGGAGTGAAGATCTGGTGGTTTATCCTAATGCTTCTTACTCGGGGTTGGGATGTGTACTAATGCAGAGAGGAAAGGTTATAGCTTATGCATCCCGACAATTGAAGGTTCATGAGGTCAACTAAAGATTTGGAGGCACTATCTGTACAGGACGAAGTACACCATTTTCACTGAACACAAGAGCTTGAAGTACTTCTTTGAGCAGAAGGACCAGAACATGAGACAAAGAAGATGGTTGAAGCTCATAAAAGACTATGATTACAAGATCCATTACCATCCGGGCAAAGCCAACATGGTAGCTGATGCCCTTAGCCGAAAGAAGAGGCCCGAGCCGATTCGGGTGGAAGCTTATCAGCTGATCATGACCTCTGACGTGATGAAGCAAGTCAAAGAGTTTCAAGATGAGGCACTGAAAGAAGACCATCTTAACTCTGAGAGAATGAGAGGTCTGGTCGCAGAATTGGGTGAAAACACGTTTGGTGTTAGAACTCGATTCGGGAGAACGTGGGTTCCTCGTTTGGGAATCTACGGGTGAAGATTTTAGATGAAGCTCAAAAGAATCGATACTCCATTCATCCAGGTGCCACGAAAATGTATCAAGATATGAAGAAAGATTATTGGTGGCCGGGTATGAAGTGTGACGTGGTGGAGTATGTGAGTAAGTGCCTTACCTGTCTACAGGTAAAGGCCGAACATCAGAAGCCGTATGGGAAGATCCAACCTTTGGATATACCGGAATGGAAGTGGGATCACATCACCATGGATTTTATTACGAAGCTGCCACGTACTCCGAAAGGGTATGATGCCATGTGGGTGATTGTGGACCGTCTGACGAAGAGTGCTCACTTCCTACCGATCCGCGAGACATATTCATCTGAGAGGTTGGCGGATTTATTCATCAGGGAAATTTTAACTCGTCATGGTGTGCCGGTGTCTATTGTGTCTGATCGTGACACCCGATTTACATCTAAATTTTGGAAGAAATTCCACGATGCCATGGGGATGAGGTTACATATTAGCACGGCTTATCATCCTCAAACTGATGGTCAGTCAGAAAGGACCATTCAGACATTGGAAGACATGCTTCGGGCATGAGTGATTGATTTTGGGGGAAGTTGGGATGACCACTTACCGTTAGCTGAATTCTCATACAACAACAGTTATCATGCTAGCATTGGTATGCCACCATATGAGATGCTATACGATAGGAGATGCAGAACACCCATTTGTTAGGGTGATATTGGTCAGAAGGAATTGGGGAGCGTTGAGTTAATCGAGGCTACGACTGAGAAGCTTGAAAAGATCAAAGCCTTCATGAAGGCGACCAAAGATAGACAGAAGTCGTATGCCAATAAACGACGCAGACCGATTGAGTTCCAGGTGGGTGACCGGGTTATGTTGAAGGTCTCACCTTGGAAGGGTATTATTCGTTTCCGAAAGTGGGGCAAGTTGAGCCCGAGATACATAGGCCCTTTCCGAATCGTTGCTCGAATAGGAGAGGTGGCCTATAGACTGGGGTTACCAAAAGAGTTAAGCAAAATTCACCCGACATTCCATGTTCTCATCTGAGAAAGTGCTTAGCTGATGAAGACATGATTGTTCCATGACGAACGGCTCAATTACGTGGAGCAACTGGTGGCAATCATAGATCGAAAGGAAAAGAGGCTGAGAAATAAAGTGGTTCCCCTTGTGCGTATACAGTGGAAGCACAGGAAGGGATCCGAGTCAATGTGGGAGACCGAAGAAGAAATGAAGCAGCATTACCCGCGTTTGTTCGAGGAATAACAGGTTTCGAGGACGAAACCTATTTAAAGAGGGTGGACTTGTAACACCCGGATATTTTTTTTGGACAAGAAAAAAGAATAAAGTGAAGAAAAAGGAAGAAAAGAAATAAAACCCAAGTCTAGGGGTAAAAAGTGTCCAAAAGGACAAAATGATTGAAAAGTGGGTGTAAAAAGGTGGTATGCCGCTCATATGTCACATACACCACTTATCTCCGGTTTTAGAGAGAGAGAGAGAGAGTAGCTGGGAGCAGCAAATTCTCGGTTTTGAAGGAAGAACAAGAAAGAACTCGAACTCAAGGTAAGAATTCATGTTTTATGGTGTTCTTAACTGGTTATGTCCTCGGGTTTATGCTTATGTGTAATTATATGTGTTCGGGTATGTTTTTAGTGGGTTTCTAGGTGGTTGGATTCAATTTGCAAACGAGTTTGGAAGAAGCCATACTCAAGAGCTGCAAAGGTGAGTTCTAGACCCCTTTTTACCTGTTTTAACTGATTTTGGGGCTAGAAATGCATGAATGTATATTTCATTAAACTGGGTTTCGGACCTGTATGTTTGAATGTGTGTATGATGACGCTATGTTATGATGTGTGACTATGTCCATGCTTGATGATGTTTTTAAGACTTATGATGTATGATTTAAGCTTAGAACATGATGAACGGTGAGTTGAAATTGAAATTTGATGTTTAAGGCTCATATGTTAAGTTTTAGAATCTGCATAAGTGTTGAAAAGTTAATGCGGATGAGTAATGGGAAGAAATGCGGATGAACAGTTAATGCGGATGAGGTCAATGCGGATGCGCATTGACTAAGTATTGAAATACGGATGAAGTAGTCAATGCGGGTGAAGTAAGTCAATGCAGATGAAGTAAGTCAATGCAGATGGGGTAAGTCAATACTGATGAAGTCATGCGAATGAAAGTCAATGCGGATGAACATTGATTAAGTCTAAGAAATGCAGATGAATATTGACTAAGGGGAAATGCGAATGAGTAAGGCCAATACGGATGAATAAATGCGGATGAAGTAAGATCATGTGGATGAACTATAGCAAATGCGGATGAACTATAGGAAATGCGGATGAACACTTAGACTTTCCTGACTTTCTGAGAAAAAGACAAATGTAGGCTTTGACTTGAGATGTTCCCGGGGATTCATGTAAGTTGACTTTTGAGGTCATAGATGTTAAGATGGGCATGTAATGATGTGTGATTGATGCATATGCATAATGATGATGTATGATGTTGTATGATTATACATGAGGTATGTTATAATGTATGACGATGCCTTGTATGATGATGATGACTGAATGTATGTTCCTTGTGATGTATGTTTATCTTTCTGTGGCTTTACGTATTATATTAATTGTAGAGATTAATGAAGAGGCTGATGCAACCACAAACATCCAAGACTTAATCTGCTGCACAAGTTCTGAAGTAGAATGCTTCGGAAGTTTCACACACAACAGAAATATTCTAAGTGTGAAATCTTCCAAAGCCAAGACCAATATCTTCCGAAGCCAAAGATGAAGTCTTCCGAAGCCTCAGAGACAAAGTCTTCCGAAGCTTCAAGTTATGAAGACAGATTTCTTCTGAAGACTTTTAAGACATGCTTTTTCTGATGTACTTTTCTGTAAAGCTGGACACCTTTCCGCTATACCTCTGCAAGTCACCAACTTACATGAGTTGGTGAAAAGGTCCATGCTTTTGGTAACTGTACATTGAGGTCTTGAGTCTGTATACTTTCTACTTTATGTACTTTATCCTTTTGTAATAGATAAGGATGTGAGCTATGGCATGTTATAGTCACAAGTCAAAAGGCAATCTGCCTTTTGACTCTACAATTGATTTTGTTTGTGTGTCTAGTCAATTGTATCCAGCAGGCTTTCAAAGTATAGCCAGCTGTAGGATGTAGTATAAGTATCTCATGTTCTTGTATCTTTTATTATGCTTTGTAACACTTGTAATAGAACATAGAGAAAGCAATATACTGCATTCTTGAAAACTATACTCGTGTGTTCTGTCTCTTACATTACTTGTGTTCTTAGTGTCTTATCTTGGTTAATCCAGTTTACTGTTTGATTAAGGTTTGGTTAATCTCCTCTTTGTGTTGTTGTGTTGTAAATCACCCTTCACGATCCTGCATTTGGTATCAGAGCTCTCAGGCTCTTGATATAAGATCTCACCATCTTAAGATCCCTCACACACACAAAAACTAAACTTTCAAATGGCAGCCATTTCCAAAACCGATATGGAAACTGGAACCATGAACAAGTCCCCACTGATCACTCTTGATGAGTTTGACACCTGGCGTTTAAGAATGGAAGGTTTCATCAGGTCTCTTGATTCAAGAATGTGGGAGTCTATTGAGAATGGACCTTTCATACCTAGCACACCCTCTGCTACTGGTGCTGGTATGATTCCCAAGGATGTGGCTAACTACTCTGATGAAGATAGAAAGAGAGTAGATATAGACAGGAAAGCCATGACAGCTCTTCAAATTGCCCTTCCAAACTCTGTATACAGAGGTTTCAAGAAGTGCAAAACAGCTAAACAGCTGTGGGATGCACTGAAACTGATGTATGAGGGTTCTTCTAAAGCCAAGGAGAACAAGAAGGATCTCCCGAAGCAGCAGTTTGAAAACTTCACCTTCAAAGCAGGTGAAACCATGACTCAGCAATACTTCAGGTATGTTGAGATTGTGGATACCCTTGTGGATGGAGGAGTTTCTCTTGAGAATAGAGACATTGTAAGGAAGTTCATGTCCTCACTTCCTAGGCAATGGACACACTACTGTGTGGTGATCAAGAGAACTGAAAATCTCAAAACTCTTACTCTGACAGAGTTATATGGGATTCTCAGTGGCTACCAGATGGAGATGAACATGCAGGGTTCATCTAGCAACTCCAACAATCAAATGGGTTCAGCCCTACATGTGGTTGAAAGGGATAGCATAGAGCCCAGCCATCATCTTATATGCTACCCTGACAACTCACTCAAGGGTCCTTTCATCACCTTCCAGAGACACCAAGGGAGAACTACACTCAAGGAAGCCCATTCCAAGAGACAAGCTCTTCTCAAGCATTTGTGTCTTCTGATGAAAGCTGTGGCAACTCTCTTTTCACTCTTGAAGACCTGGACTGTATTCATCCAGATGAGCTGGAGTACATGGAAATAGTCCAGCAGATGGCTCTTCTCACTCACAGAGCCAAGAAGTTCTACAAGAGGACTGGAAGGAAGTTCCAAGCAATCCAACCAGTGGAAGTTTGTACTGGACAAAGGCAAAGTCAAGTGTTATAACTGTAACTTGATGGGCCACTTTGCCAGAGAGTGTAAGGCACCTAAAACAAATGGTGGCCAAACACAACCAGACCAAACTACACTGACAAAGCTCTTCATAATGAGAAGTCAAAGCAGCAAGCTGCCGTTGCTGTTGAAGAAGGAGGCTTTGACTGGAGCTTTTAGGTGGAAGATGCTTCTCCAAACCAAGCACTGATGGCAGATCATGATGAAGCCAAGGTATTGGAACATCTCTGTACCCCTGAATGCATTGCTAAAGTCAATAGGTACAGGTCCTATAACTTGGAACTGAGATCTGATATTGAGTCCTTAAACATTTTAAAATCTGATTTTAGAAAGTCTGAAAATGATTATAAACTGAAAATAGAGGACTTAGAGAAAACATTTCAGTTCTAAAACATGAACACACTGATTTTAGACTCAAATTCAAGATCTCATAACCAAGCTAACTGAGTGCCAGGCTGAGCTTGTGATCAGCAAAGCCAGGGCAGAAAAGAGTGTTCTTGAAGAAGAGACCTTCAAGAACATGATATCCTCATCCCTGCACAACAAAGTGTGCTATCAAAACAGATAGGGACTGGGATCAATGAGATAGCTCCTCCACACACAATCTTGTCTGTAAGAACCCCTAGGTGTGGAACTTGTGAAGATGAGCTTCCCTCATAGATCCTATGAGTGAAGAGGAGGATGAAGAAGAGATAGTGAAGAATCCCTCTACTAGGAGTGAAGAGGAGGATTCCAAGAAGGGCCACTATCCTTCTGAGGAGAAAGTGAAGACTGTGATGACCAGTCCATGAGAAAGAACTTGATCAGAAAGAGCAAAAGAAAGGCAAGGAAGGCTCAAGAGATCAAGGCTGCTTTTGACTCTAAGCATAAACAAGTTTTCATTTCTGCAAGGTTTAAAGTAGTAGGGACTGAAGACATCAACCAAAACTCTCTGCTAAGAGTTCTGGTTCCTGTTCAACTCATCTCAGTAGCAAGAAGACTGATTTGCTGTGTACCACTGCTACACAGCCTGGACCATCAAACTCCAAGCACAGTCCTCAGCCCAAGAAGACTGTCTCAGCATCTATAAAGATGAAGGTGGAGAAAGGATGTGACCAAAACAATCTTATTGTCAAGAAAAGGCTCTTGTGAAGAAGAAAATGAATTGTGTTATGTGTGACAGCACTACTCACATTGCCAAGGATTGTCCCTTCAATCCTAAAAGCACTGTCCACATGACCAAAACAAAGACTTCAAAGAGTTTGAAGAAGATTCAAACTTCAAAAGGAAAACCTGTTTCCTTCGGAAGCTTAAAATCTAAGAAGAAGGCAAGTGGAAAATTACCTTCGGAAGAAAAATTGGTCTCGGAAGAAAGGAATTCTTCCGAAGTACTGAAATCTGCAGCAGTGTCTGTAAAATCTTCCGAAGCATCAGTCATCAAAACTTCCGAAGTTCCAAAAACTTTCGAACTTTTGAAGGTCAAGTCTAAGACTCCAAAGGTGGTGTGGATGTCTAAGAAAGACCAAGTGACTGAGATTTCTCCATCTACAACAGCTCAAGATCCTCTTAGTACAACCATAGGATCTATCACTGTCGAATTACCTTCTGAAAATAAGCCCAAGACAAGCAAGGCTTGGGTTTCCAAATGTAACTAATAAATTTTTCCATTTGTGCAGGACAGCAGAAGACAGACGAAAATGTCTGGATCATAGACAGTGGCTGTTCCAGGCACATGACAGGCAATAGGTCACTACTCTAGAACTTGAAAGGATTGATGGAGGACCAGTTGTTTTTGGAGGAGATGAAGGTGGTTACATTTCAGGAAGGGGCAAGGTCACAAATGGTAAGCTCAGCATTGAAAAGGTAAACTTTGTTAAGGAGCTTGGATACAATCTTCTGAGTGTATCTCAATTTTGTGATCAAAGTCATAACATGCTCTTTACTGAGCATGAGTGCATTGTTCTTAAGCCTGGTGTGGTCATTCCTCATGAGCATATCCTGCTTAGAGCCCCCAGGAAGGGAAATGTACAAGATGGATTTGCAAGAAACCTCTCCCTCTGGAGAAGTTTCATGCTTTCTATCTAAAGCAATAGTGATGAGTCTTTCCTATGGCATAAAGAATGTGCCATGTAAACTTTAAGAACATGAATAAATTAATTAAGCATGATTTGGTAACTGGAATGCCAAGAAAGAGTTTAAAAGCGATGATCACTGTGTTGCATGCCTGAAAGGGAAGCAACATAAGGTATCTCATAAGCCTAAGGAAATGAACTCCATCACTACACCCCTACACTTGTTACATATGGATCTCTTTGGCCCCACCAGTGTAATGAGTTTAGGAAGGACCTTATACTGTCTAGTGATCACAGATGATTTTTAAGATTCACTTGGGTCTTCTTCCTTAGAACTAAGGATGAGACTCCTGAGATTCTAAAAAATTTCATCTTAAAGATTGAGAATCAGTCTGATCACAAGGTCAAAATCATAAGATGTGATCAAGGAACAGAATTCAAGAACCAGACCCTTGATACATTTTGTGATGAAAAAGGTATTACAAGGCAATTTAGTGCTCCCAGGACTCCTCAGCAAAATGGTGTTGCTGAGAGGAGAAACAGGACACTGATTGAAGCTGCAAGAACCATGCTGTCTGACTCTAAACTGCCTATCACCTTTTGGGCAAAGGCAGTCAACACTGCCTGCTATGTGCAGAACAGTTTTAGTTTAGTAGTCAAGACTCCTTATGAACTTTGGCACAAGAGAAAACCTTTCATTGGTTTTCTCAGGTCATTTGGATGTCCTTGCACCATCTTGAATACCAAAGATCAAATTGCCAAGTTTGCTGAGAAATCAGATGATGGGCACTTTATTGGATACTCTTCCCAAGCTAAGGCTTATAGAGTGTACAATCTTAGAGCTAGAATAGTTGAGGAGTCAGCCAATGTGACCTTCAATGAACACACACCATGTGTTACTGGTTCTGGTCCAGATTGGCTATTTGATCTTGATTTAGTTACCAACTGTTTTAACAAATCTTGTGAGAATGTTTCAGGATCTGCAGAAAATTAAATACAGGTGATCCTGACCCAAGATTTGAGCTAGGAAGATCTTCAAGTCATACATCTTCAGCTCCAGTTGGAACTACTTCTGCAAATGAGGTTCTATCAGCACAACAATGTCAATTTCAGCTGATATATCTGGTATGCCTTCAAATTCCAGTTTGGAGACTTTACAACCAGATAAGAACACCTCAGCTGTGGAAGACAACAATGGTGATGGTGACAGTGACCAAGAGTTTCTTGATGCCACTAACCACACCATAGATGAGAACATCAATGATGTCACACACTGCTTGGATCAAGTTTCACTTGAAAAGTGTGCTGATGTGGTGGGAGAAACATCTATGCCAGATCAAAAAATTTCAAATTTAGATCTTTCTCAACAACTTTTGTGATTCCTCAGCTTAGGATCCACAAGTCTCATCCTACCACAAATATCATTGGAGATGTTGTCTCTGGGGTAAAAACAAAAGGACCAACCCATGAAGCAAATGTTTGTCTTCACTCTTGTTTTCTATCCCAGATAGAGCCAAAGAAAGTTGAGGAGGCTCTAAGGAAGGAAGTTGGGTTAAAGCTATGCAACAAGAACTGCTTCAATTCAAAAGACAGAAAGTTTGGAACCTTTGTCCTCTCCCTTTTGGGAAGACTACAATAGGAACCAAATGGGTGTTTAGGAACAAGAAAGATGATAGAGGCATCATCATCAAAAACAAAGCTAGACTGGTTATTCAAGGATACACACAACAAGAAAGGATTGACTACACTGATGTCTTTGCTCCAGTAGCAAGATTAGAAGCTGTTAGGATATTCCTGGCATTTGCTGCATCCAAGAACTTCAAGGTCTTTCAACTTGATGTGAAATGTGCCTTTTTATATGGAGTGATAGATGAAGAGGTTTATGTTAAACAGCCACCTGGTTTGTAGATCCTGATCATCCTGATTATGTCTGCAAACTTGATAAAGCTCTCTATGGGTTACATCAGGCACCCAGGAAGTGGTATGAAACACTGTCTGAGTATCTCTGTAAACATGGATACAGGAGAGGTACTATAGATAGAACTCTTTTCATCAAAGAACAAGGAAAAGACATATTGCTAGTTCAAGTATATGTGGATGACATCATTTTGGTTCAACTAATCCAAAGCTCTGCAAAGACTTTGAGAAGCTGATGAAAGACACATTTGAAATGAGTGCCATGGGAGAGCTCAATTTCTTTCTGGGAATTCAAGTGAAGCAAGTTGAAGATGGCATCTTCATAAGTCAGTCAAAGTATGTTCAAGACATACTCAAAAGGTTCAATATGACTGACTGTAAGATTGCTAAGACACCCATAGCCAGAAACCACTCCCTTAGTCCTGATCTTGAGGGGAGTGTGTAGATGAACACTTATACAGAGCTATGATTGGGTCTCTTATGTATCTTACTGCTAGCAGGCCTGACATCATGTTTGCTACATGCATCTGTGCAAGATATCAAGCCAACCCTAAGATGTCTCATCTTATCACTGTCAAAAGGATTCTAAGATACCTAAAAGGTGCATCAACACTTGGTCTGTGGTATCCCAAGAACTCTGACTTCAATCTGTATACTTATACAATAGTGATTATGGTGGCTGCAATATGACTGCAAAGTCTACATCTGGGGGATGTCAATTTCTTGGTGGAAGGGTTGTCTCATGGCAATGCAAGAACACTCCCGTGTCTCTGCATCAACTGCTGAAGCTGAATACATTGCTGCCGCTAGCTAGCTTGTGCTCAAGTGCTTTGGATTCAAAATCAAATGCTAGACTATGGGTTAAATTTCAAGGAGACTCCAATCCACATAGACAACAACAGTGCTATATCAATTACAGAGAACCCTGTGCAGCACTCAAGAACAAAGCACATCAATATCAGGTATCATCTAATAAAAGATAATTATGAAAAGGGATTAAATTAGACTTGTCAAGGTTCAGACAGATGACCAATATGCTGATTTGTACAAAGGCTTTTGATGAACAAAGATTTAAATATCTAATATCAGCTATTGGGATGATCAACCTTGAGTAAATTTTTCTTAAAACTAATACTTATTATTTCTTAAAAATGTGTGTTCTAAGTTGTCTAGTCAATCATCTTCATAAGCTCATGTTTTTCCTTGGATTGGAAGATTTTCTTTAGATTAATTGATGATTTTATACTTCGGAAGTTATTCATTTTAACTTCGGAAGAAAATCACATCTTCAAAATATTTAACTATCTAAGAATTTATCTTTGGAAGAAATTTCAATTTATCTTCCGAAGCTTAAATAGTTATCTTAGACACTTACTTATTTTCAAGGACCATTTTATTCCGAAGCAATAATTAACTCTCGAAGCTTTATTAATCCCTATACAAAGCTTTCAAGTCTTAAATTTTTCTTCCGAAGCAAAATCATCAAATACTCTCAGGAAATTCTTCCGAAGTCATTTTAGCTTCGGAAGCTTTTTCATTAAAACTTCCGAAGATAATTTACCTTCGGAAGCTTTTTGATTTCCAAGAAAACTACTTTTTAAGCAAAAAGTAAACTACTTTTTGAGCAAAAAGTAAACTACTTTTTCAGAGGTGGGACCGACGTCCGGATTTCAAAGTTTATCCTCTTTCATTAAACTTTATCTGAAATCCCTCTCTCTCGTATAAACCCAACGGTTTCCCCCTCTTCTCTCATCTACTTTTCATCCAAACCTAAAACCCAAAATCTTCTCTCTGAAATTTCTTCTTCATCTCTAAGCTACCTCACAATGTCTAACCTTGCTCATAGAAATGATCCCAACTTTACCATGCAGCTACACAGACAACATAATCAAGTTGCTCTGTTATGCTCTGAGAAAGATTCTCATTTCTCAGAGGTTTGTCCGTTTCTTGTCTCTGTCTGTCCACTACTTCACCTCCCTAACCATGACCTCCCTCTATGAGGATCAGTTGCTTGAATTCTGGAAGACCTGCCAAGAGTCATTATGGACGGGGAAAGGCATTGTCTGCCACAGTGCGGGGAGAACAATCTCATCACTCCGGCCATCATCAACCGACATCTTCAGATGGATGATGAAGAAGTGAGGTGTTCTTCCCAAAGGAAGCTGTAAATCATTCCTTTGAGCAGATGGGCTACGAAGGAGATTTCTCTGTAAAGACCTTCAGGAAAGGGAAGGTCTCATCCCATGGAGATTCCTGCTCCATGTGGTCATTCACAACTTATCAAACAGCATGGTGGATGGGACCAGATTCCTGAAGATCTCTCCTTTATAGTTCATGGAATGGTTCAAGGGGTCAAATTCAGGTACTCTCAATTTGTTTATACAAATTTGCTTGCTATTTAGATTCCCTAGAGTACTACATGTTTCCTAGATATGTCCAGTACATTCTAATTATGAACTGGGCTCACAGTTAAGGGAAACAGTGTACACTCTTAAATTGGGACAGATGAAGCCCGGCATCTTAAAATACTGAGAAAGTCCACTGTTGGATTCTCTGGGGTAGAAACAGCCTAGTCCCAAAAATGTTAGAGCTCATTGCTCAAGGTGACAACCTAGCAGCACAAGCTAGTGTTGAACCCACACCTGCTGCTTTCCAACCACACACTACACATCCTCAATATCCATCACCTACCAAAGAAATATACAACGAACCCCTGCTCAGACTATTCAGTCTGAGGAGGCACCCATATACTCACCCATACAGGAAGAAGTGGATACTGGAGCTCCACTTCTCTGAGGAGCAGACCACTCCCATTTTTTCAAAGATCAGTGCTGAGGTTCCTCATGCTCAGCCTGATGACTCATTAGCCCTACTGCCTTAAGCCATCACTCTGAGTCTCAACACTCAAGTGATCAACTTTCAGGGGATAGTTACCATCCCCAGCCTATAGATCTCAACCAACCAATTCCCAACCTTGACTTCTATACTGATGAAGATCTAGGTTTCAGTGAGTATAATGAGTCTCTCTCTTTTTACCTACTCAAAGAGAGGTGAATACTCCTGATCTCCTATATCTATCCCCCACATCAGTCACCCACAACTGAGGTGGACACTCCTGAACCTGTTTAGGATGTCCATATGGAAGAGGCTCTCACTTCTGAAAGTGATTACATCATTAAGACCTCAACCATGGCAACTCAGCCTACTGACATCTCAACTGAGACTGCAGTAAGCAAAGGAAATCTAGTGACCATGAACTCAGAACTGGTCATGAGAGAAAGGACTCTGGTCCAATCTTCTCCACCCCCAGTGATTCTTCTGATGAAGATGAGGGGGATCCGAGACTAAAAGTGCAAAAACTATCCAAAACATGCACCTATTTAGTCTCAAAGGTCAGTCATCTTGAATCTCAGGTGACTACCTTACACAATAGGACCAATGATCAGCAACTTGAGATTTCATATCTCAAGGAAAAACTAGTTGGGAGACCCTTAAGGCGAGCTCAACCAGGAACACAAGAACCTGTGGATGTGATTGATCTATCCTCCAGCTCACCTATGCAAGTGGGTGATGCTACCAAAAAGGGGGAGAAAGTCTTTACAGTCACAGAACCTGGGAGTTCCTCTGAGAGAATGGACATTAAGGACTCACCATCCTCACTTGCAACTGTGCATTCTCAGCAACCTCCTCTAGTTCACATTGATGTGGACTACACAGACTCCTTCATACAGAGTCTATTTGAGGATGGGATACCAAGGGCTATGTCACCTCCATCTTTCTTCAATCACATAATTGGATGGAGGTATGACAACAACTAGAAGCTCTCATCATCATAAGAGTTCAAGGACAGCAAGAAGTCTTCAACTTTCAGACCTTGAACTACTATGAAGGACTGGATTTAGTCAACATGTCACTTGTCAACCCAAACCAATCAAGACAAGCTAACAGACTAGCCAAAAGAATCCAAGACAGGATCCTTGCAGAGTTCAGCCTAAGAAGGAGACAAAGGCAATCAGGCAATGTCATCGGTCAACTGGATGTTGAGGCAGACCCTAAGATTAGTTTCATAGGGGAAACCTTGACTGAAGGCCCAGTGACAGAACCTGAGAGCCCTGTCTCATCATCTCCAACTGCTGCAGAGATCCATATTCCTTCTGAGACACCTGCTGGTGAAGGTGCTTCTCAACCTCTCTCTGGCCTGAGCTCAGATGCTGCAACAAGCATGAAGGCCAAAGCTCTCTCCACCTGAGTCACAAGGTCTGTGAATGACAAAGGAAAAGAAAGATGACATCTGAGGAGATTGAGGAGGAGGAGAGAGGAAAAGGAAGCTGAAGGGAGAAGGTTCCTATTCTGGGTCTTCAAGACTCATGGAGTCTGCAATCAGGGCTGCCCCCAGACCAGATACTCAAAATGATGAGTTAAGGGCAGTCAGGATCAACTATCTGCAGACTAGGAACTATGACATAGATAACATCATTTCTCTCCCCTTGGATAATTGAATGAGCTGGTAGATCTGGAAAGATCAAGAGAGAAGAAGGAGGTAGAAGATGCAGAACTCCTAGTACAGATCAAGAAGAAGAAGAAGAAAAAGACTGTACAAGGTATGCCTACCCTCTCACCAGTTCAAGAAAGCCCTGAACAAGAGGATGTGGCTCAACAAGAACCTCAGGTAGATAAGGAAGAAGACAGAATCAATGATTAACTACCTGAGTGCCACAAGTCTCTATCAGGCAGATGCACTCCTTCCCTTACCTTATGACTATGTTGAGTTTGAGTATTTAAAACAACTTGAGCTTGAGTTAGTCAAGGAAAGAAAGACAACTAAGAAAGTTGAGGGAAGACTGCAAAGTCAAGAGCCATCATCCAAAAGAGCATGAAGAAGTCTGCTGATAGGCAGAGGATGATGAGCTTCTTGAAGCTGTATGGATTCTCCGGAAGGAGACTTGGACCTGTCTCTATCCACTATGGATGAGCATATCATGGTAATCAAGCAGAAGATCAAGAGTGGTGTGCTCACTGACTTACACTCCACTCCAAGTCAAGCCCCACCTGAAGTGGAGGTTAAGGTTGAACAAACAGACACAACACAACCCGACCTCCTGCTAATGCTCAGCAAGCTTCATCTTCTGATCCACAGCAGGGTCAACCTCCCTCTCCTTCTGAGCCTGAGAGAGAGGAAGTCCCAACTGAGAGAGACAAAAGATCAATCTGGTGCTGCAGGCCAGTCTTCTCAGTTAAAATTTGGAAAGAGAAAGAAAGGATGGCTTCTAAACCAAAGTCTAAGAAGAAGAAGAAGCCTGCATCCTCTTCTGAACCTCAGGATGAATCAAAACAACCTGAGGATGTGCAGCCAAAGGATGCTTAACCAACTCCAACTTTAGTAGCTCCTCTTGCATCAGGAAGACCCATCTTGTCTTGGACATACACACCACAAATCCAAAAAGATGGCATGTCATTAGAGATCAAGGCTTTAAAGACACTTATACATGGCAAGACATGTTTCAATTGCCTCTGCATGATCTCTTTGACATGAGAAGATACTTTGACAGTTTGAAGAATCCTGATCATCCCTTGAAGAAAGGAATGGCCATCATTCTAATGAGGACTGTTGATATCTGAAGTCTTCTTAGTGTTTTGGTAGCATCAGCCTAGGGGGAGTTTGTAGAGATTATGAAGAGGCTGATGCAACCCAAACATCCAGACTTAATCTGCTGCACAAGTTCTAAAGTAGATGCTTCGGAAGTTTCACACACAACAGAAATATTCTAAGTGTGAAATCTTCCGAAGCCAAGAC
This sequence comes from Flaveria trinervia, assembly GCA_025506515.1. Classification (NCBI taxonomy): domain Eukaryota; kingdom Viridiplantae; phylum Streptophyta; class Magnoliopsida; order Asterales; family Asteraceae; genus Flaveria; species Flaveria trinervia. The sequence goes on from CM046447.1 coordinate 77,242,769, forward strand.
CAATATCTTCCGAAGCCAAGATGAAGTCTTCCGAAGCCTCAGAGACAAAGTCTTCCGAAGCTTCAAGTTATGAAGACAGATTTCTTCCGAAGACTTTTAAGACATGCTTTTTTGATGTACTTTTTCTGTAAAGCTGGACACCTTTCCGCTGTACCTCTGCAAGTCACAACTTACATGAGTTGGTGAAAAGGTCCATGCTTTTGGTAACTGTACATTGAGGTCTTGAGTCTGTATACTTTCTACTTTATGTACTTTATCCTTTTTGTAATAGATAAGGATGTGAGCTATGGCATGTCATAGTCACAAGTCAAAAGGCAATCTGCCTTTGACTCTACAATTGATTTTGTTTGTGTGTCTAGTCATTGTATCCAGCTGGCTTTCAAAGTATAGCCAGCTGTAGGATGTAGTATAAGTATCTCATGTTCTTGTATCTTTTATTTATGCTTTGTAACACTTGTAATAGACATAGAGAAAGCAATATACTGCATTCTTGAAAACTATACTCTTGTGTTCTGTCTCTTACATTACTTGTCTTCTTAGTGTCTTATCTTGGTTAATCCAGTTTACTGTTTGATTAAGGTTTGGTTAATCTCCTCTTTGTGTTGTTGTGTTGTAAATCACCCTTCAACGATCCTGCATTAATGAATGAACCGAAAGTATTATTTAACGTAAAGTGAAAGAAATGAAGAGGACGTGATGAATGAATGCATGCTTAATGAACGAATGAATGTAAGAAGGCTTGCAAGCAAATGTATGGAGGTGCACACCCAATGAAGGTGTTCGCTCAACGGTGTGCGGGTAGCTACCCTGAAGGATGCACATTGGGGTCCAATCTTTGTGATTGACCATATGAATCGGATCCTTGCCGCTGCCCTAGGTACTGGAGTCAGCTTCGTGCACAATGTTCGAGGTCTATGAAGACCTCAGCCCAATTATCCGCTTCATGCACAATGTTCGGGGTATAGCATATGGCAATGATTCGGAATGAAAAAGAAAAGATAATGGTTATGTACTGCCCTAGGTACTGGAGTCAGCTTCGTGCACATGTTCGAGGTCTATGAAAGACCTCAGGCCATTACCCGCTTCGTGCATAATGTTCGGGGGTAATGTACATGTCACTGAAAGTTAATGAATGAATGATGAAGATAATAATGATATTATCTGTGTATACATATGATGTATGATCACATGAAAATAAAGAAAGGTTTTATGAAAAGTAAAGTATTTTTTATTATAATACTAGAACTCACTCAGTAACGCTGACTTTTATGCATTTTCTAATTGGCAGGTGAGCATTGCTGAGGATGGCACGGAGCAGCTACTTGGCATTTTGAATGGCATTCTTTTGTTAATGATTTTGCGTTGTAATGTGAACGAATGATGTTTTGAAATGAACGCCTGTATTAACTTGCAAAAACATTTGTAATGATATAAAAAGTTAGTTTTATGGTTCCGCTGCAATGTTTTATGAATGATTAAATGTAAAGTATATGTTTTATGTGTGATGATTTACTAGCTGTAAGCGTCCCGGGAACGGGGCCTTACATAAAGATTGAGAATTAATATGATCACAAGGTCAAAACCATAAGATTTTATCAAGGAACTAAATTCAAGAACCAAATCCTTGAGATATTTTGTGATGAAAAGAGTATTATAAGACAATATTGTGCTCCCAAGACTCCTCAGCAAAACGGTGTTGCTGAGAGGAGAAACAAGACAATTATTGAAACTGCAATAACTATGTTGTCTGACTTTAAACTGCCCATCACCTTCTAGGCTGAGACAGTCAACACTGTCTGCTATGTGCAAAACAGAGTTTTAGTGGTTAAGACTCATGGTAAGACTCCTTATGAACTTTGCCACAAGAGGAAACCTTTCATTGATTTTCTCATGTCATTTGGATGTCCTTGCACCATCTTGAATACTATCACATCCGGCGGAAGCGTGAAATGCTTTGGGCGTCACTCGCTTGTTCAGAATCCATTGATCAAAAATAAATAATTTAACATACGAGAACATATCATGACATAATATTTATCATATAGATAATTAAAGTTAGGATTACATCATATCATGAGTAATCAAAATTTGACATAATATAATCCTTTAGAACATAAACATCTAACAACTACATCTTCAGAATCGATGGAAATGAGCATCCACCGATACATTGAGGTCATAGAGGTTAAATGTCAGATTCACACAAACTTTCCCCATTAATTCTCCCCAGCATTATACACATCAAAATAGAACATTATGTGTAGACATGATTATTTCTTGAAAAAACATACTCAAAATGGTCAACATAAAGTTGGTGAGATCATAGGTTTAGTTTTAGACAAAGTATTTTGATGCATCAAATACAACCAAACCTTACATAATACTCAGATGATTCATAATTGTCATAACATAATTCATAAAATCAGATAATATAGCATCACAACACTCATCCTGTTGGTACAGGAAATATTTTCCTAAGTAGCGCTACTTATATTATCCAACGGTTCCACATCCGAATTAATGATTGTAACATAAATGACAGTACATCTTAAAATCTTACATAATTGTATCAATCATAAAAAACAGGATGCTTTTTCCCCCAAAAAGTTTATAAGAATAAAACGGGGCTATGAGTCTCATCTTTTTACTCCAATGGATAACCTATAAACAAAATATTTATAGTTTAGAAAATATCTTTTCTTCAAAAATTTTAGTACCTTAGATTAAGCAATTTATTATATCAAAATATGTCACAAAATTGGTACAAAAATTAGCTATACATATAAAAATTCCATATGTCAATTAATTATAGTTTATTTTCCAGAACGTTTATATTAATTGCATAAATTAGTAGAAATACCTTCGGGCCTCTAAAATTTATCAAACTTTGTCAGGATATATATGACATAATTTATATTTCTTCAAAATTTTCTTAAGTTCTTAATAATAGCCGAACCTATTTTTATGATTTTTATCATTCCAACAATATTCGGTAAAAATATTAGAATATGCCCTAAAATTTTAATTTTTATAAAAACTGCTCTGTTCAAATTACCATGATTTGTGTAAATTTTTCATGATTTATCTGATAGTTTAAATATTTTTCCCGATTTTCAAATAGCAGAAACTTCTAAAATTCATAACTTATGTATAATTTCAGATTAGGACACAAAACTTTTTCTACAAGTCTTTTATATCATAAGAATCAACATATAATTTTTCTAGCTTCTTTTCAGGTTTGATTCTTCCAGTAGAAAATTCTTTTTCAAACACTTGAATAGTTTATATAAATTATTTTACTAATTATAATTGTACCAAAATTTGCAGATCTTTAATCCTTAATATTTCTAATATATCTACCATTTTTATTCTCACAATCACAGTTATTTAATTAGTATGACAAATTTATCAAGTTTATGCATAATTTCAACCCTTATTTATAATCTTTTTGTTTAATTTAAAATTTTATCATACTTTTCAGATTTTTCCAAACCTTTTCTTATTATTTCTAAATAAGATGAATTATTTTAGTGTTTGATGAAAACTTTTTATGTTTTAATCACAAGGGTTGATTATATGTGTTGTTAAAACACACAATAACTTATAGTTTTGGGTAGTTTAAGAGTTGAAACCTTGATTTTGATAATGAGAAATGGCAAGGGTAGCTGATGGTAGCTTCTTTCTTTGATGAACCGAGTCGATTTGAGTTCCCCGATCTTGATCTTCTTGCAACAACGATTGGAAGATGACGGTGTTCAGTTGTGGTGGTGTTATGGTGGTGACCGAGTTTGAGAGAGAATTGTCGTGGTGATATTGTGACCGGGTTCAAGGTGTGAAGGTGATGGTGGTCGAAGTGGTTGTAGTCGTGAAGTGGTGACTGAGAGTTTGAGCTAGAGAGTTAAGATGGTGATGTTGGTTTGAGAAAATGGTGAGCATGGAAGTGACCGGTTGTGTGTTTTTACGGGGGGTCTCGGCCGATGCCATAAATGGCATCAATCATTACATCCACACCTAGCTTTAGTGAGTAAGCTAGTATAGAGCTTTAGGTGTTAAATTCTTAGAGTTTTGGTGCAAGGTGGCGATGGTGAGGTGTGACTAACCGATTATGGTGTTAATCACCTCTTAATTCGTTTAGTTAAACTTCTAATGATCCGAAACAAGAGCATGGTTTAGTGTTAAGATGTTTATAGTTTACTTAGTTTTGTTTTGATGCCAAGTTTTCTTTGATGTTGTATTGTATTGTGATGTTTGGTTGGGTTGTACCTTGGTTCATTTAGTGTATGATTTGATGTTACATAGTTGTGATATATGATCATATGATGTTTGGTGTTAAAAGATTATGTATTCGGATACATGCACACGTAAATTTTAATGCATACATGCAAAGATGCATACGTACAACACACACACACATATATATATATATAACACATATAATATATGGGGTTAGTCAAATAATGATTAATATGTATGAGAATTTTATTTATATATTAATTTGCCTAACCTTATTTTTAGGGTTGTCACAAATACCAAAAATAAAATTGCCAAGTTTGCTGAGAAATCAGTTAATGAACACTTTATTGGATACTCTCCCAAGCTAAGGCTTATAGAGTATACAATCTCAGAACTAGAATAGTTGAAGGATCAGCCAATGTGACTTCAATGAGAATACTCCCAGTGTGAAAGGTTCTGGTCCTGATTGGCTATTTGATCTTGATTTAGTTACTAATTGTTTTAACAAATCTTGTGAGCATGTTTCAGGATCTACAGACATACTACCTATAGGTGATCCTGATCCAAGATTTGAGCTAGAAGATCTTCAAGCTACATATCTTCAACTCTGGTGGTAACAAATCCTGTAAATGAGGCTTCTACTAGCACATCAATGACAAATCTTGCTGATGCCTCTAGAGTACCTTCAAATTCCAGCTTAGAGGTACACAACTCAGAGGAAGGAGCTTCAAATGTTGTAGGGCATGGTGGTGGTGACAGTGATCAGGATTTTCTTGATGCTGATAACCACTCCATTGATGAAACCATCAATGATGTCATACCCTCATTGGATCAAGTTAATCTTGATATGTGTGCTAATGTTGAGAGTGAATCCTCATTGCCAGATCAAAATTTCTCTAATTTAGATCTATCTAAGCAACTTGTTAGAAAAGAACATGAAATACTCGTTTGATGAAATACTCTACAACCAATGGATTACTTCAAAGCATCATGTATAATAAATTAAAATGTATTTTAAGTTATATGATTTACATAAAGTTACTAATTATTATCTCCTACAATTTTATGTTTTATATGTATATTTACAAGGGTTTAGTAATTTCAAAAGAATAGACTAAAGACCTTATATATTACAAGATTGAAAAGTTTTTGCGTTGTAATATTTCAAGTCTATGAAGGTTCTCGACAATGCCTTTTCTGGATGATAATCTTATATTGTCTACAACCAATTTGTATTTTAATTAAGAACTAGCATATAACAAAGATGCATTATAGGATGAGTTCCGTAACCTTTACACTTACTTAGTTGATGAACAAAACCTTTACACTTACTTAGTTGATGAACAAAGACATACTTATAACAAAATAATCACATCAATTTTTAGGAATAAATGTGAAGTGTTTTTTGTTTATGGTTACGGTGGAACAGGAAAAACATATCCATGGAAAACTTTATTTGCATCTAGATCGGAAGGAAAGATTATATCAAACCTTGCTTCAAGAGGAATCTCATCTCTTTTGCTTTAAGGTGTAGGACTGCACATTCTAGATTTCATATTACTTTGAACATAGTTAAGAAATCTTTTTACCACACCAAACCAAATAGCGATCTTGCACGTCTACATAAACAAACATCATTGATTATTTGAGATGAAGCACCAATGGTACATAAACACATATTTGAAGCTCTTGATAGATCGTAATAAGACATATTTTCATCAGTATCAGGATCGTCATCCACTTTACCATTTCGTGGAAAGGTAATTGTTCTTGGAGGTTTCTAGACAAATTCTACAGGATGTCCCAAGGGTAGTAGGCAACAAATTATTGATGCTTATTTGAGTTCTTCTTACATTTAGAAAAATTGCAAGGTACTCAGATTGACAAAAAAACCTTAGGTTGACTTCCAGTAATGATTCGTCTTATATAAAATAAACCAGAATGGATTCACAATGGCTTTTGAACATAGGTGACGATATCGTTGGTGGTATGAATGATGGTGAAGCAGTTATTGACATACCTGATGATGTTCTCATCAAAAGTTTAGTAGATCCAGTTTCAAAGTTGATTGATTTTGTATATCCTTCTATTTTAGAAAATTATAAACAACCAAATTACTTTCATGAAAGGGAAATTCTAGCTCCAAAAGAATAAGCTAGTAGCATGAGATAAATGAAAGATTGCTTTTAAATTTTCTAGGGTGAAGAGAGAGAATATCTCAAATTTGATTTTATATGCAAACAAAAATGTTGACTTCTAATTTAGATGAAAGTTTATACTCTCTAGATATACTTAATGAAACAAAATTTGATGGTTTGTCCAATCACAAGTTAGTGTTAAAATTCGATGTTCCAGTAATGCTTCTTAGAAACATTGAACAAAAAAGTGGGTTATATAATGGAACGTGACTACAAGTTGTATCATTAGAAAATCGTGTCATAGAAGCAGAGGTTATATATGGCTGTAACATTGGAGAATATACTTTTATCCCTAGAATTTCTTTGATATCAACTAACAAGATGCTACTATTTAAGTTTCAAAAAAGACAATTCCCTCTAGCTATGTGTTTTGCCATAACTATAAATAAAAGTCGGGGTCAATCTTGTTAAGAGTTGGTTTATTTTTAAAGCAAGTTTTTATACACGGATAACTTTATGTTATATTGTCACGAGTTACGCGACAATATGGATTAAAGCTGATTATATTGAATGATAATGATGAAATTTCAAGTAAAACCTTAATTATTGTATACAAGGATGTTTTTAAAGATTTGCAAAAATTATATTGAATGATAATGATGAAATTTCAAGTAAAACCTTAATTATTGTATACAAGGATGTTTTTAAAGATTTGCAAAAATTTACTTTTTTTTCAATGTATTAAAGTTTTTCACGTAAATTTATTGTGTACATACTTTTTTAACTATTACGTTCTTTTACATTATTGCTTATATTCTTGTGAATAATTAACTTTATTTTTTTTATGAAAGTTTAATTTTTCAACCCGTATAACATATGTGTCGTTACACTAATATTATATATAATATTATATAATAACTAAACATACTATTGATGCTATCATAATTAAAATAACACTGTTTAAGAGTACTACATTCAAATACTTTAGAATATTACAACTCACAACTTTGTGTGTTGTCCTATTTGTCATTCACGAGTCACAACTTCGTGAAGATTCCTTTTGTGGCTAGTAATATAGTTTTAAAGGAGGTCTTTTTTTCTAAAGTCAAACACATAATTTGTAACTAAGTAATTATTTTATGAGTTTTATTTATATTTGAACTATTTTTCTCTTAAAATGGTTACTCATACACTAATTAAACCCACACCTAAATCTATGCTAATATCTATTATAGGCTAGAACTCTCGAGCGTTTGGGAAGAAACATTTTATTATATACTATGATATAGTCCAGCAACAAGTCATTTGGTATTTATGCTTTATTATTGAAATATTTATCTCAAGGTCATAGTACATCATTTAGATTTAAGATTTGTAATTCATTTATACATACTTATTTATGTGTACATTAATCTTGCAATGAACATCTTCATGCACATTTTTTTCTTTGTTTTATGTCTTAAGGAACACATATAAACGAACACAACCACAAATAAGCTTATAGTTATAACAACAAACACCAATATAGTCAAAGTTTGTATTCTTTTAATTACTTATCAAATTTTAATAAAAAAATAAGTAAACAAACATCATCCATATTGTTTGACACATTTACTGTTTTGTTATCTTTATTGTATTTAATAGCAAAGTATGTATGACTCAATATATACACATTTATAAATATTGCCATTTATAAACGGGGAAGGGGATATAATATTCTTAAGTGTGACTCACTATATATTATATTAAGGTCACAATGAGTAAAGTCGATCTTAAGTTTGACTCCATATATAATATTAGCTATTTAGCTAAGGTTGAACATGACAAGATAATTCATCTAGTAATCTCATGTTAATTCGACCTCAAATCTTTCTCTTGAGAGTTTAACCTAAAATATTAGATACTTAAAGTTATATATGGCAATCATGACATAAAATACAAGCTTTACAAAAACGACGAAATGAGTTAAAAATATATGCAAAAAGTAAATTCATCACGGCAAGCTTACTTAAGAAAACATTATATTTAACACACAAATAAAAAAAATTGAAAAAAATTTTCATTCAAGTGTCTTAAGCCCAAAACTTGACTTATTACGTCTTTTAAGGTCATATATATTTGAGTTCAAACTCCATAAATACAAATTAAAGAAACTCACATAGTCACGTAGTTAGATTTTGACTTGCTTGCAAACAAGTTTTTCAACTAGCGTCCTCTCTCTCTTTTTATTTAAAGATTTATTAATAATTAAAGTATTAAATATTATTTGTGTTGTAGTTCAGTTGTAATAGTAAAAAAGTCTTAAAGTAAATTTAAGGTTAAATATATGCATTTTTTAATTGCTTTTTTTATAATGTCACATCAGTAGATAAGTAAGGTAGGTTAACAGTTATAAAAACATTAATCTTTGTAAATGCAGGTCAAATTGATTTCAGTAATTCAAAGCACGTCTCATTTATGACAAAAAATCATACTTACAGTTTGATCAATAAAATTACTTTCACTTTGACACGAGCGTTAGACAAAAAGTCGTTTTTGAGTCTCTACGAGCACCACATGCTCAAGACTTTCTTCTTGCTATCTTTGTAGATGAGCTAGGGCAACATATGTCACCTATGGACTATCATACTATCATCAAGTATTGTCTCATGATTTTTTTATTTCCGGTTGATGAGATAAGCCTTGTTTGTCACAGTGTGTTTGGACTCTTTGGGGAGCATGCATTATATTGTAGGAGCTCTTGGGGTTTAAGTACCGTCATGATTTGGTTAGGGATGTTGCAGGATCGTTCAAGGGCTTGAACACAATTACAACACAACAACACAATGAGGAGATTAACTAAATCTTAATCAAACAGTGAACTAGGTAACCAAAGGTGATGCAGAGAACACAAGTAAAGCAAGAGACAGAACAAGAGTATAGTTTTCAAGGTAGCAGTATATTGCTTTCTCAAGTTCTTTTACAAGTGTTACAAAGCATATGAAAGATACAAGAACTTGGAATACTTATACTACAACCTACAGCCGGCTATACTATGAAAGCCAGCTGGATACAATTGACTAGACACTAACAAAATCAATTGTAGGATCAAAAGGCATATCTGCCTTTTGACCTTGTGACTATGACATGCCATAGCTCACATCCTTATACATTACAAAAAGGATAAAGTACATAAAGTAGAAAGTCTCAGACACAAGACCTCAATGTACAGTTACCAAAAGCATGGACCTTTTCACCAACTCTTGTAAGTTGGTGACTTATCAGAGACGCAGCGGAAAAGGTGCTTTATGGAACAGTACATCAGATAAAGCATGTGTACTAAAAGTCTTCGGAAGAAATCTGTCTTCATAGGTTGAAGCTTCGGAAGACTTTGTCTCTTCAAGCTTCGGAAGACTTCATGTTAGGCTTCGGAAGATATTGGTCTTGGCTTCGGAAGAATTACACTTAGAGTATTTTCTAATGCTTTGTGTAATTCTTCCGAAGCATTCTTCACTTCAGTACTTAGTGCATGTTGCTGAAACACTTAGGCAGTTTTGGGTTGCATCAGACTTCAGGAATCCTTACAAACTCCCCCTAGGCTGATGCTACCAAAACACCTAGAAGATCTTTAAATGTTTGTAGTCTTCAGAATAATCAATACCATCCCTTTCTTCATTTGATGGTCAGGATCATCAAGACTCTCATAGTATCTTCTCATTTCAAAGAGATCATGCAGAGGTAAGTTGATTATGTCTTGCCATGAGTAGACATTTTCAACACCTTGATCTCTGATAACATTCCATCTTTCTGGATTGGTAGAGTAAGTCCAGGATAAGATGGTGTCTCGGTTGCTAGAGGAGCCACTTGCATAGGAGTTGATTGGGCTGCCTCATCATGCACTTCCTCAGGTTGATCTGATTCACCCTGGGGTGTAGAGGTAGATGACTTTGGCTTCTTCTTTTTAGTCTTTGGTTTAGAGGCCATTTTCTTCTTCCTCTTTAATGTCTTTAACTGAGAAGACTGGTCTGCAGCACCATGTTGATCATCAGTGTCTTTCTCAGTTGGGTGTTCCTCCCTCACAGGTTCAGAAGGAGAGGGAGTTTGACCCTGTCTTGGATCAGAAGATGAAGTTTGCTGAGGCTCAGCTGGAGGTTCTGGTTCAGGTGTCTCTGGTTGTTCAAACTTGACCTCCACTTCAGGTGGGACTTGACTTGGAAGAGAGTGCAAGTCAATGAGTTCACCACTTTTAATCTTCTGCTTGATTACCCTTATATGCTCATCCATTGTAGATAGAGACATGGGACCAAGTCTCCTTCCGGAGAATCCATATGACTTCAAGAAGCTCATCATTCTTTGTCTGTCAGCAGACTTCTTTGCATTCTTTTGAATGATGGTTCTTGACTTTGCAGCTTCTTCCCTTAGCTTCCTTTTGGTTGTTTTTCTTTCTTTGACTAACTCAAGCTCAAGTTGCTTTAAGTACTCGAACTCAATGAAGTCATAGGACAGGGGAAGAAGTGTATTTGCCTGATAGAAGCCTGTGGCACTCAGGTAGTTTATCATTTTGATTCTATCCTCTTCTTTATCTACCTGAGGTTCTTGTGGAGCCACATCTTCCTGTGCAGGACTTTCTTGAACTGGAGAGAGAGTGGGAGTATGCTTGTGAAGTCTTTTCTGTCTCCTCTCCTCTTTGAATTGGAGAAGTAACCTTGCATCCTCTTTCTCCTTAATCTCTCTTGACACTTCCATGTCAGCCAGTTCATTCAATTCTTCTAAGGGGAGGGAGATGATTTCATCAACATCATAGTTCCTGGTCTGTAAATAATTAATCCTGACTGCCCTTTGTTCATCATTTTGAGTATTTGGTCTGGGGGCAGCCCTGATTGCAGCTTGCATGAATTTTGATGACCCAGAAGAACTTTCTCCCCTTAGCCTCCTTTTCCTCTCTCTCTCTTCCTCCTCAATTTCCTCAGGAGTCATTATCCTTTTCCCTTTGTCACCAACAGACCTTTGTGACTCAGGGTGGATTGAGGCTTGGCCTTCATTGCTTGGTGTAGCTTCCATGCTCTGGCCAGAGAGAGCTGAGAAACACCTTCACCAGCAGGTGTCTCAGATGGAGTTTGGACCTCTGCAGCAGTTGTTGATGGTGAGACAAGGGTCTCAGGTTCTGCCACTGGGCCTTCAGCCAAGGTTTCCCCTATGAAGCTAATCTTAGGGTCCACCTCAACATCCAGTTGACCGATGACATTGCCTGATTGCCTAAGTCTCCTTCTTAGAGAGAACTCTGCAAGGATCCTGTCTTGGATTCTTTGAGCCAGCCTGTCAGCTTGTCTAGATTTGCTTGGATTGACAAGTGGCATGTTGACTAAATCCAGTCCTTCATAGAAGCTCAGGCTTTGGAACTGAAAGACTTCTTGTTGACCTTGAACTCTGTGAAGTATGAGGGCTCTTCTGTCATCATCATACCTCCATCTGATAATGTAGTTGCCAGTTCCATGTGGTGGAGATGAGACAGCCCTTGGTATACCTTCCTCAAAGAGACTCCTGATGAGAGAGTCTATAGAGTCCACATTAATGTGAACTTGAGGAAGTTGCTGAGAATGCACAACAGCAAGTGAGGATGGTGAGTCCTCTATGTCCATTCTCTTTGAAGAACTCCCAGGTTCTGTGGTTGTGATAACATTCTCCCCCTTTTTGGTAGCATCACCCACTTGCATAGGTGAGCTGGAGGATAAATCAATCACTTCCACAGGTTCTTGTGTTCCTGGTTGAGCTCTCCTAAAGGTCTCCAGCTAGTTTTTCCTGCAGATATGAAATCTGGAGTTGCTGATCATTGACCCTGTTTTGCAGGGTAGTCACCTGAGATTCCAAGTGACTAACCTTAGAGACTAGATAGGTACATGTTTGTGACAATTTTTGTACCTTTAGTCTCAAATTCCCCTCATCTTCATCAGAAGAATCACTGGGGGATGAGAGGATTGGACCAAAGTCCCTTCTCTCACCACCAGCTTGAGTTTCTTGGCTGCTGGTTTTCCTCTGCTCACTGGCAACCTCAGTTAAGATGCCAATGGGCTGAGTTGCCATGGTTGAGGTCTTAATGATGTAATCACTTTCAAAAGTGAGAGCCTCTTCCATATGGACATCCTGAACAGGTTCAGATGTGTCCACCTCAGTAATAGGTGACTGATGAGGGATAGACTGAGGAGAGTCAGAGGTACTCATCTCTCTTTGAGTAGGGGAGGAGAAGAGAGACTCATGGTACTCACTGAATCCTAAGTCTTCATCAGTGTAAAAGGATAGGTTGGGAATTGGTTGGTTTAGATCCAAAGGCTGGGGATGGTAGCTATCCCCTGAAGGTTGTTCACTTGAGTGTTGAGACTCAGAGTGAAGGCTTACAGTTGTTGGGCTAATGAGCTCATCAGGTTGAGCTTGAGGAACCTCAGCCCTGATAGGTAAAGTAATGGGAGTGGTTTGCTCCTCAGGAGAAGTGGGAGCTCTGGAGTCCACTTCTTCCTGTAAGGTTGAGTATTTGGGGGCCTGCACAGACTCAATAGCCTGAGCAGGGGTTCGTTGGGATTTTCTTTTGTAGGTGATGAATATTGGAGGTTGTGAAGAGGGTAGGAGAGCAGTAGGTGTGGGTTCAACACTAGCTTGGACTGCTATGTTGTCACCTTGAGCAATGAGCTCTAACATTTTTGGGACTAGGGCTGTTTCTACCCCTGAGAAGCCTACAGTTGGCTTCTTCATAATTTTAAGATGCCGGGCTTCATCTGTCCCAGTTTAAGAATATTGCCTGTTTCCCTCAACTGTGAGCCCAGTTCACAGTTAAGAATGTGTTGAACATATCTAGGAAACATGTAATATTCTAAGGAGTCTAAGTTTGCAAGTAAATTAGTATAAACAAATTGTGAATACCTGAACTTGACCCCCTGAACCATTCCATGAACTATAAAGGAGAGATCCTCAGGAATCTGGTCCCATCCACCATGCTTGTTTGATAAGCTGTGGATAACCACATGGAGCAGGTATTTCCACTGGGATGAGACCTTCCCTTTCCTGAAGGTCTTTACAGAGAAATCTCCTTCATAGCCCATCTGCTCGAAGGAATGATTAACTGCTTCTTTTGGAAAGAACACTTCACCTGCTTCATCATCCAGCTGAAGATGTCGATTGATGATGGCCGGAGTGATGAAAATTGTTCTCCCCTGCACTGTGGCAGACAGTGCCTTCTCCCCATCCATAATGACCTCTTGGCAGGTCTTCCAGAATTCAAGCAGATGATCCTCATATAGAGGAGGATCAATGGTTAGGGAGGTGAAGTAGTGAGACAAAGACAAGAAACGGCAAACCTCTGAGAAATGAGGATCTTTGTCAGAGCATAACAGCAACCTGATTGTGTTGTCTGTGTAGCTGCATGGCAAAGTGAGGATCATTTCTGTGTGGAAGGTCAGCCATTGTGAGGTAGCTCAGAGATGAAGAGAAAAGAATGGGAAGTAAATTTCAGAGAGAAAGCTTTGGGTTTTAGGTATGGAAGAAAAGCAGATGATAGAAGAGGGGGAAACCGTTGGGTTTATATGAGAGAGAAGGATTTCAGATAAAGTTTAATGAAAGAGGATAAACTTTGAAATCCGTATGTCGGTCCCACCTCTGAAAAAGTAGTTTACCTTTTTGCTCAAAAAGTAGTTTTCTTGGAGTTCGAAAAGCTTCCGAAAGTAATTTGTCTTCGGAAGTTTGATTGAAAAAGCTTCCGAAGCTAAAGTGACTTCGGAAGAATTTTCCTGAGAGTCTTAAAGATTTATGCTTCGGAAGAGAAATAAACTTTGGAAGCTTTGTATAAGAATGAACAAAGCTTCCGAAAGTAATTTTTGCTTCGGAAGGAAAAAGTCCTTAAAATGAATAAGTGTCTAAGTTGAGAATTTTAAGCTTCGGAAGATAAATTTTGACTTCTTCCGAAGGTAAAATCTCTTAGACAGTCATTTATTTTGAAGACATATTTTTCTTCCGAAGGTAAAATTATCTTCCGAAGTATCAGAAAATTTTCAAGAATCTAAGGAAAGTCTTCAAAAAGAGTTTTTCATTCAAAGAAAACATGAGCTTATGAAAGTGATGAACTAGACAACTTAGGACACACATTTTTTAAGAAGAAATAATTAGAATTAGTTTTAAGAAAAAATCTACTCAAAGTTGATCATCCCAATAGCTGATATCAGATACTTAAATCTCTGTTCATCAAAAGCTTTTGTGAACAGATCAGCATATTGTTCATCTGTGTGAACTTTGACTAGTTTAATTAACCCCTTTTCATAGTTATCTCTTATTAAATGATACCTGATGTTGATGTGTTTGGTCCTTGAGTGCTGCACAGGATTCTCAGTGATAGAGATAGCACTGTTGTTGTCTATGTGGATAGGAGTCTCTTTGAAGTTAAATCCGTAGTCTAGCATCTGATTTTGAATCCAAAGCACTTGAGCACAGCAGCTTGCAGCAGCAATGTATTCAGCCTCAGCAGTTGATGCAGACACACAGGTTTGTTTCTTGCATTGCCATGAGACAACCCTTCCACCAAGAATTGACATCCCCCAGATGTAGACTTTGCAGTCATGTTGCAACCACCATAATCACTGTCTGTATAGGCATACAGATTGAAATTAGAATTCTTTGGATACCATAAACCAAGTGTTGAGGCACCTTTGAGGTATCTTAAAATCCTTTTCACAGTGATTAAGTGAGACATCTTAGGATTAGCTTGATATCTTGCACAAATACATGTAGCAAACATGATATCAGGCCTGCTAGCTGTAAGATACATAAGAGACCCAATCATAGCCCTGTATAAGTGCTCATCTACACACTCCCCCTCAAGATCTGGACCAAGAGAGTGGTTTCTGGCTATGGGTGTCTTAGCAGTCTTACAATCAGTCATGTTGAACCTCTTGAGTATATCTTGAATATACTTTGACTGACTTATGAAAATGCCATCTTCAACCTGCTTCACTTGAATTCCCAGAAAGAAATTAAGTTCTCCCATTGAACTCATTTCAAATCTATCTTTCATCAGCTTTTCAAAGTCTTTGCAGAGCCTTGAATTGGTTGAGCCAAAGATGATGTCATCCACATATACTTGAACTAGCAGAATGTCGTTTCCTTGTCCTTTGATGAAGAGAGTTCCATCTATAGTACCTCTCCTGTAACCATGTTTACAGAGATACTCAGACAGTGTCTCATACCACTTCCTGGGTGCCTGATGCAGCCCATAGAGAGCTTTGTCAAGCTTGCAGACATAATCAGGATGATCAGGATCTACAAAACCAGGTGGTTGTTTGACATAAACCTCCTCATCAATCACTCCATATAAGAAGGCACACTTTACATCAAGTTGGTAGACCTTGAAGTTCTTGGATGCAGCAAATGCCAGGAATATCCTAACAGCTTCTAGTCTAGCTACAGGAGCAAAGACATCAGTGTAGTCAATCCCTTCTTCTTGTGTGTATCCTTGAACAACTAGTCTAGCCTTGTTCTTGATGATGATTCCTCTATCATCCTTTTTATTCCTAAAAACCCATTTGGTTCCAATGGTAGTCTTCCCATGAGGAAGAGGACAAAGGTTCCAAACTTTCTGTCTTTTGAATTGAAGCACTCTTGTTGCATAGCTTCAACCCAACTTCCATCCTTTAGAGCCTCCTCAACTTTCTTTGGCTCTAACTGGGATAGAAAACAAGAGTGAAGACAAACATTTGCTTCATGGGTTTGCCCTCTTGTCTTTACCCCGGAGATAACATCTCCAATGATGTTTGTAGTAGGATGAGACTTGTGGATCCTTAGCTGAGGGATCACAGCAAGTTGCTGAGATAGATCCAAATTTGAGAAATTTAGATCTGGTCTTGAAGATTGATCCTCCACATTATCACACTTATCAAGATTAACTTGATCCAATGAGTGTGTGACATCATTGATGTTATCATCTATGGTATAGGTTATTAGCATCAAGAGATTCTTGATCACTTTCACCATCACCATTGTTATCTTCTGCAATTGAGATGTCTTTATCTGGTTGAGAGGCCTCTGAACTGGAATTTGAAGGCATGCCAGATGTATCAGCTGGATTTATCATTGTTGTGCTGATAGAAACCTCATTTGCCGAAGTAGTTCCAACTGGAGCTGAAGGTCTTCCAAGCTCAAATCTTGGATCAGGATCACCTGTATTTAAATTTTCTGCAGATCCTGAAACATGCTCACAAGATTTATTAAAACAGTTGGTAACTAAATCAAGATCAAATAGCCAATCCGGACCAGAACCAGCCACACTGGGAGTGTGCTCATTGAAAGTCACATTGGCTGACTCCTCAATGATTCTAGTTCTGAGATTGTATACTCTATAAGCTTTAGCTTGAGAAGAGTATCCAATGAAGTGTCCATCGTCTGATTTCTCAGCAAACTTGGCAACTTGATCTTTGGTATTCAAGATGGTGCAGGGACATCCAAATGACCTGAGAAAACCAATGAAAGGTTTCCTCTTGTGCCAAAGTTCATAAGGAGTCTTACCATGTGTCTTAACTACTAAGACTCTGTTTTGCACATAGCAGGCAGTATTAACTGCCTCTGCCCAGAAGGTGATAGGCAGTTTAGAGTCAGACAACATAGTTCTTGCAGCTTCAATAAGTGTCCTGTTTCTCCTCTCAGCAACTCCGTTTTGCTGAGGAGTCCTGGGAGCACTGTATTGTCTTGTAATACCCTTGTCATCACAAAATGTATCAAGGATTTGGTTCTTGAATTCAGTTCCTTGATCACATCTTATGGTTTTGACCTTGTGATCACATTGATTCTCAATCTTTAAGATGAAATTCTTTAGAATCTCAGGAGTCTCATCTTTAGTTCTAAGAAAGAAAACCCAAGTGAATCTTGTAAAATCATCTGTGATCACTAGACAGTATAAGGTCCTTCCTAAACTCATTACACTGGTGGGGCCAAAGAGATCCATATGTAATAAGTGTAGGGGAGTAGTGATGGAGTTCTTTTCCTTAGGCTTGTGAGATACCTTGTGTTGCTTCCCTTTCAGGCATGCAACACAATGATCATCACTTGTAAACTCTTTCTTTGGCATTCCAGTTACCAGATCATGTTTAATTAATTTATTCATATTCTTAAAGTTTACATGGCACATTCTTTTATGCCATAGGAAAGACTCATCACTATTTGCTTTAGATAGAAAGCATGAAACTTCTCCAGAGGGAGATGTTTCTTGCAAATCCATCTTGTACATGTTCCCTTTCCTGGGGGCTCTGAGCAGAATATGCTCATGAGGAATGACCACTCCAGGTTTGAGAACAATGCACTCATGCTCAGTGAAGAGCATGTTATGACTCTGATCACAAAATTGAGATACACTCAGAAGATTGTACCCAAGCTCCTTAACAAATTTACCTTCTCAATGCTGAGCTTACCATTTGTGACCTTGCCCCTTCCATAAATGTAACCACCTTCATTTCCTCCAAAAGCAACTGGTCCTCCATCAATTCTCTCAAAATTATGAAGTAAAGACCTATCGCCTGTCATGTGCCTGGAACAGCCACTGTCAATTATCCAGACATTCTTGTTTGTCTTGAGCTGTTCCTGCACAAAGAAAATGATTAGTTACATTTGGAAACCCAAGCCTTACTTGTCTTGGGTTCAGTAAGTGTAATAGAAGGTAATGCAACAGTAATAGATCCTATGGTTACAGAGGGGATCTTCGGCTGTTGTTGATGGAGAAACCTCAGTCATTTGGTCTTTCTTAGACTTCCACACCACCTTTGGAGTCTTGGACTTGACCTTCAAAACCTTAGAAGCTTTTGGAGCTTCACAAGTTTTAATGACTGATACTTCGGAAGAATCTACAGTCACTGCAGTAGACTTTAGTACTTCGGAAGAACTCCTTTCTTCCGAGACCAACTTTGCTTCCGAAGGTAATTTTCCATTTACCTTCTTCTTTGATTTGGAGCTTCCGAAGGAAACAGACTTTCCTTCCGAAGCTTGAGACTTCTTGAGATTCTTTGAAGTCTTTGTATTGGTCATGTGGATAGTACTTTTAGGATTGTATGGACAATCCTTGGCAATATGAGAAGTACTTTCACACATAACACACAGCATTTTCTTCTTCAAAGAAATCTCCTTTTGAGAGCAAGACTGGCCTTGGTCACATCCCTTTTTCACCTTCATCTTGGTAGATTCAGATACAGTTTCCTTGGGCTGTGAACTGTTCTTGGAATTTGATGGTCCAGGCTGTGCAGCAGTGGTACACAGCTCAGTCTTCTTCTTTGTACTGAGATGATTTGAACATGAACCAGAACTCTTAGATAAGAGGCTTTGGTGGATGTCTTCAGTCCTTATTGCTTTGAAGCCTGCAGAGATAAACACTTGTTTCTGCTTAGCATCAAAGGTAGCCTTGATTTCTTGAGCCTTCTTTGCTTTCCTTTTGCTCTTCCTGATCAAGTTCTTTCTCTTGGACTTGGTCATCACAGTTAATTTCTTCTCCTCAGAAGGATAGTGGCCCTTGGAGGAATCCTCTTCTTCACTCTTCTCAGAGGGATTCCTCACTATCACTTCTTCATCATCCTCACTTACTGGATCTATGAGAGGAAGCTCATCTTCACAAGTTCCACACCTAGGAGATCTTACAGACAAGATTGTGTGTGGAGGAGCTATCTCATTTGATCCCAGTCCCTGTCTATTTTGATAACAAACCTTATTGTGTAGGGATGAGGATATCATGTTCTTGAAGGTCTCTTCTTCAAGAACACTTTTCTCTGCCAGGGCTTTGCTGATCACAAGCTCAGCCTGGCACTTAGTCAACTTAGTGATGAGATCTTGGATCTGAGTTCTAAAATCTGTTTGTTCATGTTTTAGTACTGAAATAGTTTTCTCCCAGTCTTCTATCTTTAACTTGTAATCATTTTCAGTTTTTCTAAAGTCAGATTTCAATATGTTTAATGACTCAAGATCAGATCTCATCTCTAGGTTGTAGGACCTGTATCTATTTACTTTAGCAATGCATTCAGGGGAGCAAAGATGTTCTAATACCTTGGCTTCATCATGATCAGCCATCAATGCTTGGTTTGGAGAAGCATCCTCCACCTGAAAACTCCAGTCAAATCCTCCCTCTTCAACAGCAACCGCAGCATGTTGCTTTGTCTTCTCAGCCTGAGGGGTATTGTTGGTGGTTTGGTCTGAGTTGTGTTTGACCCCCATTTGCTCTGGGTGCCTTACACTCCCTGGCGAAGTGACCCATAAGGTTACAATTGTAACACTTAACTTTGCTTTTATCCAGGCCAAACTTTCCACTGGTAGCATTGCTTGGAAATTTTCTTCCTGTCCTCTTGTAGAACTTCTTGGCTCTGTGAGTGAGAAGAGCCATCTGCTGAACTATCTCCATGTATTCCAGGTCATCTGGATGGATACAGTCTAGATCTTCAAGAGTGAAGAGATAATTTCCACAGCTTTCATCTGCAGACACAAAGGCTTGCGAAGAACTTGTCTCTTGGAATGGACTCCTTGAGTAAAGTTCTCCCTTGGTGTCTCCGGGAAGGTGATGAAAGGACCCTTTTGTGAGTTGTCAGGGTAGCATAGGAGATGATGTTGGGGTTCTATGCTGTCCCTTTCAGCCACATGAAGGGCTGAACCCATTTGATTGTTAGAGTTGCCAGATGAACCTTGTAAGTTCATCTCCATCTGGTATCCACTGAGAATCCCATATAACTCTGTCAGAGTAAGAGTTTTAAGGTTCTCAGTCCTCTTGATTACCACACAATAGTGTGTCCATTGCCTAGGAAGTGAGGACATGAACTTCCTTACAATGTCTCTGTTCTCAAGAGGAACTCCTCCATCCACAAGGGTATCCACAATCTCAACATACCTGAAGTATTGTTGGGTCATGGTTTCACCTGTTTTAAAGGTGAAATTTTCAAACTGCTGCTTCAGAAGATCTTTCTTGTTCTCCTTGGCTTCAGAGGAGCCTTCATACATCAGCTTCAGTGCATCCCACAGCTGTTTAGCTGTCTTGCACTTCTTAAAACCTCTGTACACAGAGTTTGGATAGCAGTCTGAAGAGCAGTCATGGCCTTCCTGTCAATCTCTACTCTTTTCCTATCTTCATCTGAGTAGTTGGCCACATCTTTAGGAATCATACCAGCACCGGTAGCAGAGGGGGTGCTAGGTATGAAAGGTCCATATTCAACAGATTCCCACATTCTTGAGTCAAGAGACCTGATGAAGCCTTCCATCCTCATGCACCAGGTGTCGAAGTCATCAAGAGTGATCAATGGGGATTTGTTCATGGTTCCAGTCTCCATATCAGTCTTTGAGATGGAAGCCATTTGAAAAGTTTAGTTTTTGTGTGTGTGAGGGATCTTAAGATGGTTAGATCTTATATCACGAGCCTGAGTGCTCTGATACCAATTGCAGGATCGTTCAAGGGCTTGAACACAATTACAACACAACAACACAATGAGGAGATTAACTAAATCTTAATCAAACAGTGAACTAGGTAACCAAAGGTGATGCAGAGAACACAAGTAAAGCAAGAGACAGAACAAGAGAGTATAGTTTTCAAGGTAGCAGTATATTGCTTTCTCAAGTTCTTTTACAAGTGTTACAAAGCATATGAAAGATACAAGAACTTGGAATACTTATACTACAACCTACAGCCGGCTATACTATGAAAGCCAGCTGGATACAATTGACTAGACACTAACAAAATCAATTGTAGGATCAAAAGGCATATCTGCCTTTTGACCTTGTGACTATGACATGCCATAGCTCACATCCTTATACATTACAAAAAGGATAAAGTACATAAAGTAGAAAGTCTCAGACACAAGACCTCAATGTACAGTTACCAAAAGCATGGACCTTTTCACCAACTCTTGTAAGTTGGTGGCTTATCAGAGACGCAGCGGAAAAGGTGCTTTATGGAACAGTACATCAGATAAAGCATGTGTACTAAAAGTCTTCGGAAGAAATCTGTCTTCATAGGAAGAAGCTTCGGAAGACTTTGTCTCTTCAAGCTTCGGAAGACTTCATGTTAGGCTTCGGAAGATATTGGTCTTGGCTTCGGAAGAAATTACACTTAGAGTATTTTCTAATGCTTTGTGTAATTCTTCCGAAGCATTCTTCACTTCAGTACTTAGTGCATGTTGCTGAAACACTTAGGCAGTTTTGGGTTGCATCAGACTTCAGGAATCCTTACAATGTTGTTTTTACATATTTATACGTGTAGGGATTTCTGTTAAGAAAGAAGCACTTGTGAATTTCTTATACACACCGTTGGAAGGAAGATCAACCCTCAAACTAGCTTATATTTTGGTATTTGGATGGATAGGAAAGAAACATGCATGTGTAATCGAACATGAGTTTTTCCTCTTTGAGGCTTAGGAAGTAGTGTTTTCACCGTGAGTCAGACTGCATTAAAGTTACATCATGCAAAATGAACAAACATGATAAAACCTGTCCTGACAAACCATATGTGTTATACCATTTGTATTTTCTACTTTTGGTTTCTTGTGCCGAGGTTGTGGAGTTACTTATGTATTTAAAATACTTAGTTTTTTCTATCCAAAAGAGCTAGCGAAGCAGCTTGTTTCACGTTTGCGCTTTATTTCATTATAAACTTATCTATTGTAAAAGTTTCACTTTAGTTGGTAAATCAGTAAATGCGATCTAGTAGCAAAATTATCATATACTTACATTTGATTTTCCTTAATTTTTCACCTTGTCCACCTCATAACTTATTCCATTCTATTTATAGTTTCTCATTGTTAACAAAACTCAAATAGCATCCAAATGTAAATATCTGATAGGAACAGTTTCAAGACATTAGTAATGTCAATTTATTCAGGTATAGATTATTATATATTACTAATTAAATTTGTAAAGTGAAAGCTCCAGTTATTAATCAATAACTAAATTTTGATTAAAAAATATATAATAGAAGAAATAGGTTGTAGGTTTTGTAAGAAGTCAGGGGTCTGCCCGGATACCAAAGAAAGAAAAACAGATCACGTGTTTGACGAAGCATAACTGTAATCGACAGAGCCGCGTTCAATCTCTTTTCTTTTCTCTCTTCTCTGGGGTAGATTAATTAACATTACCTAACTGGTGAATTTCTTCACTCAAACCTGACGCCAAAAGCCAACCAAGTACAACCCCACCCACACCCACACCCACACCCACACCCACACCCACACCGCACCAGTCGGCGCATAATTCTTCTCTCTTTCCGTCAAGTCCCTCACCTCACATACCTCCCTCAATCCAACAATAATCTACCTAGGTTTCAATCTGCTCAGATACATGATTATGATGTGATTATGATTATGATTAGGATTGTGATTTTGACTGACTGATTGACTTCTACTTTGTTCCTTTTTGTAACCATGGAGAGTCAAAATTCGGCAGCCGATGGTCAAATTATTGATAAGATTCAGCCGATTGCCGATGCTTCGACGATGGTCGGTGGTCCGGTGGTATCTGTTGAGGTCGGTTCCGATGGCCGACCGAAGGTGGAGTTAGGTAGCGGTGCAAAGGAGGTGTTGAAGAGAAAGCGAGGGCGTCCGGCGAAGGCTCAGCCGAAACTTCCTCCGGCTAAACCCGCGGCTGTGAAGAAGGTCAAGGAAGAGGAGGACGAGGAGGATGTGTGTTTTATTTGCTTTGATGGTGGGAGTCTCGTGCTTTGCGATCACCGGTATGTGTTGATTTTGGGCGTAATTGCATGCGATCATTATATTCTTTCAAAAAGTGAATCGTTGAATCATTTCTCCTCTTTTGGGATTGTTATTTGGTGTAGGAATTGTCCGAAGGCATACCATCCAGCTTGTATCAAAAGGGATGAGGAGTTTTTTGAATCTGCTGCTAAATGGAATTGTGGTATGTTTCTGTTTGCAGTACTGTTTTAATATTTTCTCTACAATTTAAGAAGCTTGATCAACTGTCTTCTCCTTTTCATAAGCTAGGGTTTTGGTGTCCTGTATCATATGCTAGGGCATTAAGATAAATGCAGGGTATCTATTCAAATTAGAGTAGTTGGAGAAAACCTAAGAGTATACGCTTTGTAACTTTGTTTTTGGATCCTTTGAACTAAGCACTTGATGATAAATGATAATGCATTAAAAGCTTTAGGGATTTCTTATCTACGTCGACTAGCTAGGGCATTACAATGAGGAATGCGCGTGAATGTGCTATGTTTTTATAAATTAGCACGAATTGGGAATATCATGCGTAGGCACTTGTAAGTTGTACATTTTATGCCCTTTTAACATGGTAATGACCTGTTATTAATTTTATCTACAAAGCAAAATCTTGCATTTGTTCCGTTTATATAACAAAGAGTTATGGATTTCACCATCAGTATATCATTAAAGTTCCCATTTGACTATTGTATGTTATCCATTTACGGCATTATTTTTAATTTTAAATACCGTCGATGCACGTTTCTATTAGTGTTGCATCTGAATTTCTTATCCAGATGTAGTTTCTTGAGTTTAAACTAACTTTACTAGATTTGCAAGCATGAATCTCGTACAAGTGTTTTGAAACTTCATTATGTCAAAACTCAAAAGTTTAGACTGAGAAGTTACTTGTTTCTGCTTTTGTATGTTATTCTCTATTACATGCCATCAAGGTTGAGTTTTTTTTTTAAACATTAGACGATTGGAAGCTGATCCAATTATGTGGTGTATTGATGCCAATGGCCATTAGCATAGGAGGATAGCCGAATGGCGAAGTTCATTGAGAGAGTGAAATAAGGACCTTATTAAAATTAACATCAAGGATGAGAAGCAGACTAACAGTAAAAGAGGCCATTTTAAGGAGATGTGGGAAGACTTTTGATAAGTTATTCAAGTGATAATGTGGGGTATGTAGGTAAACTTGTAACAGCCCAAGCAAACCACACCAGATTATTTTTCCCTTCTGCCCATGATGGGTTGCCCATCTAGGATCTTATGATTTTCTTTTTACCTGGCAAATTGATTGCCCAGACAAAACATGTTTTGTAGAGAAGGTTTCATTCCCTTATAAGGAATGATTCGCATTCTTTAAGGTGGTAACTTAGCATATATTGGTAGGTTATCCGACATCATATTTTGTAAACAAAAGTTCCAAATAAACAGTATAGACATATGTGCCTCTGGATCTTTATGAATCTATTAAATATCCAAGATGTTGCTAATGCATAGTTATCCTACTTGTGAGCCAATATAAAGAACACGCGGTTAGATCCACATGTCAGTTTCTCCATTTTGTGATAGTTTTCTTACCTTTCAATATATCAACTAGTTTTTGGAGAAGGCTTTGCTGTTGATATATTTTACAAAAAATTTCTTGTTTAGATGCATCTGCGAAAATGCCATTAAGTTCAGGATAAAGAAAACGAAGTCGAGTATGACTTGAATCAAACAACCTTCGATGTGTTATCATATAATCTGCGAACTCTCCTTCTACAATCTCAGTAAAATCTTAGTTTGCTATCGTAGAAAATCCAATCTATGTCTACCATTTATAAAGAACTGAATTGTTGTTTTGATCTATTTACAAAAATAACCCCATTTTAAATCTAACTGGTTTTTGTAATGAAATTAAGGCAATGATCAAATGATGTTGTGTTATATTTTCAAGCAGCTCCTGCATCTTTATATTTTTTGTAGATATAATTTTTTAAAACAAATGTTCAAATCTTTGAGAATTTTGATTTTTTTAACAGCCTGGAATTGTATCCATTTTTGTTACTGAGTATGATCTGTCTATATCTATTCACTCATCTTAAAAACAAAGTAAGCAGGATCCATTATTTGCTAATATTTTGTTATTTACATGAATTCCAGGTTGGCATATATGTAGTATTTGCCAGAAGACAGCACATCATATGTGTTATACCTGTACATACTCATTATGCAGAGGTTGCATTAGAAAAGCTGATTATGTGTGTGTCAGAGGTGATAAAGGCTTTTGCACCGTATGCATGAAAACAATTATGCTGATTGAAAATAATGGTCAGGGTGAGGATGGAAAGGTACTTATACCATACTATGGAAATTTTATGTTTTTTAGCTCTTTTTTTTGTTTTACATTTTGCATATTTAAGTGATCTTTTACTTAGCTATCGAGTTACACATTTTCCTTACGTACTTGCTCTTTAAATGATGTTTTACTTTACAGGTTCAAGCTGATTTTGATGATAAACTTAGTTGGGAGTATCTTTTTAAGGTATATTGGGTCTACTTAAAAGGAAAATTATCATTAACTCTAGACGAGCTTACCCAAGCTAAAAACCCTTGGAAAGAAGCTAGTACAATTCCATCAATTGGTGTACATAATATAGCCAATGTTTCGTCTAGCATGACATCAGCAACATCTTTTGGTGATTTGGAAGATGCAAATGAATCGAAAAGAAGAAAAGTAGATGAGCATGTTAATATACAAAATGTAACTGTAAATAAGGAAAAAGGTAAAAAAACTACAGTTCGGTGTGAGGAGTGGGCAAGCAAAGAGCTATTGGATTTGTTGCACATATGACGAATGGGGATACATCTGTATTATCACGGTTTGATGTCCAGGCACTTATGATGGAGTACATAAACAAAAATAATCTCCGTGATCCTAAAGATAAAAATAAAATTATATGTGATTTGAGGTTAAAACGTCTCCTTGGAAAACCACGAGTTGGTCATATTCAGATATGGAAGCTTCTAGAATACCATTTTGCAGTAAAAGAGGGCTCACGGAAGAGACGGGTCAATCGTACAGCAGTGAAGGTTGACCCTGATTGGGACAATATACTGAAATCGGGTAAAGATAAAAGACGTAAAAAGCATAGTAAAGTTGAAGAGTGTGCAGTACCTAATAAATTGGATGAATTTGCTGCGGTTGATGTTTACAACATGAATTTAATATATTTACGGCGTGATTTGATGTTTAACCTTTTGGAAGAAAGTGATAAGTTTCATGGCAAGGTGGTTGGGTCAGTTGTGAGAATAAGAATATCTGGTTGTGATTTGAAGCATGATATGTACAGACTTGTCCAAGTTGTAGGTAATGGATATTTTGATTCATTAATGGCTAAATATTATATTAACTTCTAGGTTTTTGTTTTTTTAATCAACTAAATTTACAATGGGCTTTTGCAGGTACGAGAAAGGTGGATGTACCATATAAGGTTAACAACAAATTAACAGACATTGTACTTGAAGTGTTAAATTTAGACAAGAAGGAGACTATATCCATTGAGGCAATTTCAGACCAAGAGTTTTCCGAGGTGAATGATTACTCTTTATATTTCTTTCTACTTTCCTCATTTATTTTGCTTTCAACAGTTACTATAATGATTGATGCTTGACATACATAAAGGGGAATAACGCTTACCTCATTATAAATAAGTATGTTTAGGTGGCAACTGATGGGCACACGTATCTGTGGGCCCTAATACGTACGTTGGAACTTGTGTGTATGTGTTCTCTCGACCTCAACCACCAATAATGGATAGGGTTTTAAATCCCTTAGATATAAAGTAGAATGATGAGGTCAGCTGAGACTCATATGTTGACCCTTCATTGGGTCGGGTCTTGATTTAGGCTCAATACGATTTATATTCCGTTTATATTATTCAGCAGGTCAGAAAACGTGATTCATTGATCCAATAGACTGAACAATGTGATTTAAAGATTTTTTTTGTAACAATGAACTCTAGTTTATTGCTTACTATGATTGTAAAAATATCTTTGGATTATAACTTTTATTTAACATTAAGTTTTGTAAAAGACGTGCTCATATGCTGATATTTTGTATAATGACTTTTAGAATATGAGATTTATTAAGTTGTCTAAAAAGAGTAAATTATTTTGTGATGGCATTTCTTTTAAATCTGGATGCTTTTACAACGGCCAACTTTCGAAATGTTAATGATCATGCTATAGAAAATATTTTAAGACTTTCACTTTTTATGCTATGAATATAGATAACACAATCTTGTAAAAAATTGACATGTTATATGACTGATTATTATAAGAGTGGTTCAGTTAAAGTTTTTAAGAAAGTCATGACTTGACTAATTATTGTAAGAGTGGTTCAGTTAAAAGTTTTTAAGAAAGTCATGATAACTCACAAAAAAAAACATTTAGGGAGACTGCAGTGAGTGTGTTGGGGCGATCTTTTTTATAAAAGGGGGCTGTGTGTTGATGCATTGAGAGGGGTGTGAAGGGACTGGTTAACAAAGTCAAAATAAATGGATCCCTCTTGGTCATGATCCGTCTATTTAGATTATTGGATCATCTGGTTGTTGACACACTCACACACCTACTTACATGCACACTACATGTCTTTTTATCTATTTTTTTTAAACCAAGTTACCAAATTTGGCCATTGTAGTAAGCTCTTGATTGCTGACAAGAGCATGCTACTGATCATTGTGTATTTCGTATCCTTACGTAGACTTACCCTACTGGATGTTGATGTTGAGTACTCACAATGCATGCATATAACTGTTTCAGCCACTGATATGCATCCTAGGAACTTGTTATTCAAAACAAAGAACAATCATTGTTTTGAATGGTTATTTAGCAAGTTTGTATTTTTATTGCTAAAGAAATTTGAAGATTCCACTAAAAGAAATTCAGATTTTGTATGATAAGTACCCATGGTGTTAAAAGTAGCACATCTTTTATAGTTGCCTATGTTACCATATAATAGTAGTTTAATCAGGTGCACTGTTGTTGCTTAATTGATTTTATCTGCCTCTTTCCAAACATCTTCATGATGTCTAATAATATTTCTCGACATCTTTTTCAGGAAGAATGCAAACGCCTACAACGAAGTATAAGATGTGGGCTTGTAAAACACTTTACAGTAGTAAGTCTGCTGTCTGCATTCTTTTCCAATCTTCATTCTCAACTTCTAAAAAGTTCCATTCGTTTATTTTTTGAGTAAATTACACGGATCATTTCTGAGGTTTCCTTGAATTTCACCTTTCGTCCCCGGGATTGAAAAATTACATGTTAGTCCAAAGGTTTGAAAAAATGGAACACCTTTGGTCCCTGAGTCAAACATCCGTGTGTTTTTTTCTGTTATAAGTTACAACATGATAAATTTGCCCTTGAAGTAAAAAAAATAGATAAAAAAATATAAAATTACCTAAACACCCTTCTTTAATATAGTTAAATTATCAAAACACCCCTAACCCCTTTTTACACCACTCTGGTCATCTTCTCCGGTGACTATTTTGTATCGTGATCTTCAAATCCACATACCAATCTTGAACCACAAACTCAATCATTAATTAAAAATCAAACATAATATCAATTGTTTCAAAGAAGAAGAAGAAAGAGTATGGGTAGGGATGGCGATGACAGCTTAGAAGATGAATGTGAAGAACTGCGACCAGTTTTGACACACCCGACACCACCCAGGAACTTGATATGTTTGCCGGAAGAAGAGGTTTGATGTTCGGAGGTGGCACACGAGTGCGGTGATGGTGATCGGAATGAGGTCTTGTGACGGCAATGATGATATGGTACCTTTGTCTTTGGAGAAGATGACCCCTTAAAAGTGTGGTTTAGAGGTGGTGGTGACAATGGTGGACATTAATGGTGTTCTTCGGCACGTACTCGATTTTTAACGGCTTTGCCAGCCATGTCGGCAACGACGCTAATGATGATTATTGTAGTTGACAACAAATTTGAGGATGAAGAAAGAGTGAACGGGTTCATCGGATTTGAGGTGTTTGATATATTTCTCTGGCAGAAGAATGGCTTCACAGGATTTGAAGGAGTGAAGACGGGGACTTGGGTGGGGTTGGGTTTTCTAGATTTTCATGATTTTATTAAATAAAAGTTAGGTGGGCCTGTCACATATAAATATATATTTTCCCACTTTTTTTTTGTTTATGTATGAAAGGGCAAAAAAGTAACTTAACATCAACTTAACGGATTTTTTAACGACCGTTTGATCCAGAGACCGAATTTATTGCGTTTTTCCAAGCCTTTGGACTAAACATGTAAATTTTCAATCCGAGTGGCGAAATGTGAAATTTGAACAAACCTTAGGAAGATCCGTGTAATTTACTCTTTTTTTATTTGTTTTTCTGTTTGCGTTTATTGGTGCTGAGTTTTTTTGCTCTAGGGTGAAATACAAGAAAAGGCCGTGGCGCTGCAGTCAGTGAAGCTAAATGATGTGAGTTGTTAGACTTTTTTTGATAGTTAATTAACATAGACCTCATAATAGGTTTCTGTTTGGCTTACGATACCAATTGTCTTTCTTATGTGGTTCAGTGGATAGAAAGGGAGATATTGCGGCTAACGCATCGTCGTGACATAGCAAGTGAAAAAGGGCATAAGAAGGGATATCCTTTTTTAACACTGTAATGATATATATATATATATATATTCTTCATATAATTGGTAGTCTGTTGGTAGTCTGATAACTTAGAAGTAGAAAATTATGGATTTTCTTAACTAACCCCACTTATAAAGAATGTGAGGAGAAAATCCAACTTCTGAAGACACCGGATGAGCTAGAACGCAGATTAATCAAAATCCCGCAGGTTCATTCTGATCCAAAAATGAATCCAGATTATGAATCAGATGACACTGAGGAATATTTTAACAAAGAACATGGTTTGTTCATCCCTCTTTTATCTTACAACTTTCATATTATATTTTTTGGATGTTTTTTCATTATAATTAATTGAACTCTGCAGGAGATCAATGGACTCAAAGTATTTTGATAAGAATTTACGCTCTCCTAAAAGAAGAGAAAGCCGATCACGAAAAGAAGAAAGACCGATGAACCAAACCATCATCGCATCCCCAAATATTGAGCAAGGATCTACAATGCATATCAAAAAAGATGCATCAGCTTCAACATTGGAGAAATCACAACACGTGGTTGATATCAATGGTTCAACGATCACCAAATTGGATCACCAAACCACATTAAGTTCATCTGTATCCATCAGCGCACCAGAAAGAATACCTTCAGTTTCAGACGACACAATGTGGCATTACCTGGATCCAAATGGAAAAGTACAAGGCCCATTTTCTCTTGTACAGCTTCAGAGATGGAGTACAAGTGGCTACTTCCCTGCAGATATGAGGATATGGGCTACCCATGAAGACAAATCCCTACTTTTGACTGATGTATTGAAACAACATGTCCACAACTATGGAAATATAACTGCCACCAACAATGTTGGTAATCAAACTGCCTGTCTCAATGTGTGTAGTGGAATCCTGTCATCAACGGTTGATCCCACTCCGTATGTTCCAAATCCTGTCAACCATGAGAAGTTATCTGATAGTCAATCTTTTGGTCAGAACTGGAGCGCTAATAATAATGATAGTAATAATAACTTGAATTATAACCCCCCAAGTGTCGAGTCAACTGTGCATCTTGATACCTCAAATACATCTATTCAGGATACAGATAAAATTGAAGTTGATATTAAGCCTCCAGCTGCAGCGCCTGCCTTCGTTGATATGCCTGGTCCTACACCAAAACAGGTACATCCTCTGTTGGATTCAAAAGTATTGGTACAGGATTCTGGGAACAACCCGCCTAGCTGGAGTAGTGCTTCAAGTCTAGTTGTTGGTGGGCCCAAACTTCCACTTTCTGGTAATGGATGTAATTCTGTTCAAGTCAAACGTGAGGAATGGGACTCGGGGATTGTATTAGAGGTGGCTGGAGACCATGTTGCTACTCCAACTTCTAACATTGACCAAAATGTTAATCCATCACATCAGCCTACTGGTAATGATTTTGAGACTTGGCATGGAGTAGGGGAAATGATCGAGTTTAGCACTTTGGCGGAAGAATCAGTTTCAGATCTTTTGGCTGAAGTTGATGCTATGGAGTCGCAATATGGTTTGCCTTCTCCTACTTCTAGAAGAAACAGTTTTGTTGATGATTTATTTAACGGTTCATTTGATGAGTTTAGTCCCACCCCTGACCAAGGTACAAGAAGTGATGGTTTTAGCTCTACTGGTGATATACA